>VUQG01040666.1:0-23249 GCA_015106755.1 Etia nguti
CCTGACCTGTCTGGTGTGTTCTTTGGACTTCATGGTGTTGTTGCTCCCGATATTCTCTTAGACAACCTCTGAGGCCGTCACAGAGCAGCTGTATTTGTACTGACATTAGATTACACACAGGTGCACTCTATTTAGTCATTAGCACTCATCAGGCAATGTCTATGGGCAACTGACTGCACTCAGACCAAAGGGGGCTGAATAATTACGCACACCCCACTTTGCAGTTATTTATTTGTAAAAAATGTTTGGAATCATGTATGATTTTCGTTCCACTTCTCACGTGTACAGCACTTTGTATTGGTCTTTCACGTGGAATTCCAATAAAATTGATTCATGTTTGTGGCTGTAATGTGACAAAATGTGGAAAAGTTCAAGGGGGCCAAATACTTTTGCAAGCCACTGTAGCTCTTGATGAACCTGATGACTGCAATCCAGAATGCATTGCTGTACTAATGAAGCTGTTCTTTATACTACAAGTTGTGCTGGAGCTTCAACCTATTTAACAGATAAGTCTTTATTGTCATTGCACAGTCATACCTAGAACAACAGTACAATGAAATTGGAAATTAGACCCTTGTTCTTGTTAATGCACCTTGGAAGTAGATGAAGTTATGCCAAAAACGTTCACTCTGCTTTCAAATATCTCACTGCAAACCAAAATGGCATCCTTTATGTGTCCCAGTGTTTTATTCACATGCATATTTGTGGGAATGGGACCTCACCAAAGGTGCTTGACCACCCAACAAGATGGCTTTTCACCCTGCTATAGTCCAAACCTGTGGCATTCCGTCAGGGCAAGCATCAAATCGAAAAATAGATGTTAAAACGTTCCAAAGTCAAGCGATCTCTCTCCTTTCATCTTGAACAATGATTTCATAAAGCTCCTTGCCAGTTTGCATCCATCCTTTATACTACTGCCATTTTGTGACTGCAGTCGGCTTTTGTCACTGAAAGACGCATCTAGCTCAAGCTCATAAGAGATTGCGGCTTTCTATGTTTTCAGGGCAAGGATTAAAGCTGGGCACACTGAGGCCAGCAGCTTTTTTCTGGTGGTTTGCACATACGCATTGCGGATAAACCTCTGACGTTTCACTAATGGTAGGAGACCAGCATACAAGGCAAGCTGCCACTGGCTCTGCTTTCACGGCTCTGAGAAGAGCTACGACCTGCACTTCGTATGGAAACAGCTAGCATTAAGAAGTAAACGACGTACAGTGATTTAGCATCGTAGCAGATGAGTTTTTCGTTTTGCTAACAACCTTGGTCAACATGTAAAAGAGATTGAATTTGAAAAAGTTGTTAATAACTGCTATACTATATTAGAAAGAAAATTTGACCATGATGGAGAGGGGATGGCAGCTCTGACCAGACCCAGTCTAATAAAACAAGCCATGGTAGGTGCAGTCTCAGCAGTATTTTCAGATTAGCCTCTATAAGAAGGTGTGAAAGTAATACATTTAACCAGCTGTTTTGCTAACACTCCTGCTTCACCCTGTTGATATTGGCAGTTAACCATGTCACACACTGCTCAAAGCTTTTAACTGAGCTGATTTTATTGTTATTAATTTATTTTATTATACATTTTAAAGACATAAGCCTGTGTTTCTGAACTCACAAAGAACTGATTTTCATTCTTAGAGATATGTGGTACTCACAGGACAGCCACTACAAACATATGATTTATAGAATATGATGCTTGACATTAAACAGAATATGAAGTTGTTTTTTTTCAAAAAGCAAAAGAATCCGTCTTCAACAGAGGGAGTCACTAAATGTGTGCTAAGAGTTAGCCTAAACCTATTAAATCTATTTTACACAAACATGCCTATGTAACCACAATGAGAACAAAATTACTACACAATGGGCTTCAGGTACCTTTTATGATCAAACTCTGCATACTGCTGAGTACACACGCTGAGAGGCTCCAGTTTCACTTGCGGAGAATCTCTGTAGAAAACTGATTGAAACACTGAAACACTGCAAGTGTGTTTGAGTACAGGACAGAGCCAGGTGTGAAACATGACATGTTTTTGTTTTGTGTTTTCACTGTTAAATGTGGCACAGCTTACAGCAACCCTTATTAAATCACATTTTAAAGAAATATTTAAATATGCTCCAACCTCAAATTTTGCACATTGAAAGATAAAGTTCAAACCTATGTATTCAGGACATGTTCACAGCTTTTAGTCACTTTTCTCTGTGCCTCTTTAGTAAATCCCAACAACAGGTTTGAATGCCAAAAGAATGCAAATGAATAGTAAATCTGACCAAAGTCGTAGCATAAATGTTAAGTAAAAACTGCATATCTGCAGGCATGAAATCTAGGTATTAGGTAATTTATTGCTCTATTTAATGATCCACAAGTTCATCTAGCCGAATCAGCCTGTTTGCAGCTGGATTAAAGCAATTGTTTATCTAAAGATCAGTCAGTCTTTTAACATGCTAAACTTGCACAATGTGCTATTGCGATATGGGGTAATGGTTGCTGAAGGTACCCTTTGCACACCTATGTCAACTGATTTGTGAGGAATGTTTTTCAATAATAGTTAGTTGTAAAACTTTCTTGTAAATGTTATGCCATATTACTTTTCAAAAACAAGAATGTTTTCTTAATGACCTCCAGCTGCGTATATTCCACACTGCAGTCTTTATCAATTTGATAGAAACCTGGAGAATGAACAAGTTAAGATTTCATTATCATATTCTTCACATTTGAAGATAATAATAGGTGATGTGAGCACACAAAATATCTGCTTCCTACAACTTGATTCTTTAAAAGGCTTAATCATTTGGCCATCAATCCACATTGCTCTCAATCTTTCTGCTTCATCAGCAGTGGGGCAGGGAGGTAGTTTGCATAGTAAACAGTACTCGTGATTCTCAGTCAGTAGAAATAGTTTCACAGTGTTGGAGTAAATTAAACTTTATGCAAAAGGTCAGACAGAAATGTTGAAATTCCCATGTTAAGGTATAATAGTTAGTCTGCTGGTGAAAAATTGAAAAATACATACTGTATAAAGTGTTTGTTTACTTTCTGACTCACAGATACCACTTGCTCATTGAAAATCATAACAAAGCCGTACTGTATGTTCCAAGAAATGCATTTGTAAAGTGGCACATGTAATGTATGTTCAGAAGAAGTAAAGTGAGTAACACGAAGCTATATAGAGGGCAAATCCGATATTGCTCAACAGCTACATTTTGTTTCAGTAGTTTGCAAAACAAAGTCAGGCTGCCTTTTTTTTCTTTTGCCAGGGTTTTTTGGCAGTTTTCTCCTACCGTACAAAACCAGTTTTTGTGTGCGTGTATTTTATTTTATTTTATTTTTTTTGCATAGCTACAACATTTATACTCATGTGCACACAAAAATTTGGTTCTGTTCACAGTTTGGTGAGTAAAAATGATGCATTTGATCTGCCTTGAAGTGAAAAATACAGTTCACTTGGTATTTGTCTTGCTAAGATGCAACATACTTTGTTTGCCTTATTGATTTACGCAAATGATTAACAGGAAAGCAAAAGAAAACGAATATTCCCGTAAAAGTTTGTTTGTTCTTTGGTTCGTCACTGTACGGTACACATGGTAACCACACAAGGCCATAAAATTATTTCGCTGCAAATAAATGCCATTAAAATTGTGATGAAGATTTTAAAGATCAATTGTGTCATGAAAGTAGCTATATGTAATCACTTCCTTTGTGTCTGTGTGTGGGTGTGTGTGTGTTTTAAGCATCTGTTTTTTAGGCAGTCCTAAAAAACATGAAGGACAATGAAGGAACTGACCTCCTAGCCCGTTGTTCCCTCAGTGGGCTGGTTTCAGTCATTATGCAAATATACTGTTTATAAGATTGGGGAAACCTGCAGTCAGCTGAGACTGAAGAAGTCACTTGGATGAGTGACTAAACGTTTCTCCCACTGAAAACGCTACGTCCAGATGAACAGAATCAACTTTTGGAGAAGTCTGTTTTTTTGTTTTTTTCCCTGCGAGCCTAAGATTATATTTGGAGGCAGGGACAGCCTTTTGTAAATCATTGAGCAATCTCTTTTTTTTCCCTGTGAAATCCAAGATCCTCTCGTGCATAACAGTCTTTGAGACTCCAGTGTTTAATTCCTGTTTGGTGAATCAGGCTAGTGAAGATAAAATGCATGTAATAACCAAAAGCTGTATCCTACTTATGTGGATGCATACACTGACCTTTGTTAAAAGCCAAGGTAAGACCCAGTACTTCGGGTGATTTCTATGATCTGTATGATCTTACCATTTTAATTACACGATATTTTGATGTTGAAATAAACACGATCATTTGGGTTTTCTCTGAATCTATTATTGTACGATCTACTGTACAATATAAAGTGCCTTAAGGCGACTGTTGTTGTGATTTGGCGCTGTATAAATAAAATTGAATTGAATTGAATATTGATTTTTATTTACTGCTGTCCAGATAATCCAGGAGCTTGTACCCTTGAAGATTTTAAAAAGTACCATCTCTACGATGGCAATTTTGACATAAGTGGTATGCAGGCCAGTTACCCTGGTGGGAGACAAGTGAGAGTGGGCTGCAATGTGGGCTACAGTGGCTTTTTCAAGCTAATCTGTGTAGAGGGAAAATGGCAACACAAAGGCACTAATTGTCAACGTAAGTTAACATTCACTTATGAATATCATCTTTTTCCAGTATAACCAGGTAATACTTGCATATATGTCATGCTCTATTTGCATATGTTTTGCTTACTCGAGCTTGCCTTACCAAAGCAGGGTAAACATCCTTAGCTTGTTTGAGTTATTGCTGTAAAATTCATATCATAGATTGCAATATTGAACAATATGTAGTGTACTTTTATGAAATGTACACTTTTTTTTTCTTATTTGCTTTAAGCGAGATCATGTGGTCATCCTGGCGATGCCCAGTTTGCCGATTTTCAACTTAGAAAGGGGGACGATTTTGTCTTTGGCTCAGAAGTTGTATACACCTGCCACAAAGGGTATCATAATAATTTTAATCACATTTTCCTCGTGATTTTATTTGTTTGTTTTGTTTTGCTTAGCTGCATAAATCCCTAGTTATGCATGCTCTGTGCATATTTTCTGTACATTTGGCTTTTCTTTTAGTCATCGCCATTAATTCTCTATTATAAACCTGATTCAGATTTCAAATGGTCAGTCGGACAAACTTCCGACGTTGCATGGCAGAAGGCTGGGATGGTGTTATTCCCGTCTGTGAAGGTAGGAGCTGATATAAATGAAATTACGCAATCAGTATTATACACATAGAAAGAAATAACAACCTGTGTTTATGTTTTTGTCATGACTTTGAGGGTTTTTTCCTAATGTTTTTCACTCCAGCTCAGCAGTGTCCATCAATTAATGTGCCCAACAATGTGAACGTGATGGGAGATGCAGAAGAAGCGACCTATGGCAATGTAGTTCAATTTAGCTGCAAGTCCAGCAATCACATTCTGAAAGGGGCAAAAGAAATTTATTGTGATGAAAATGGAGATTGGAAAGGTTTGGAGGGCGGCAATCCAAAATGCGACGGTAAAGTAAAGCTTGCTTACTATTGTTACTATTTAATTTGTTCACGAGTAATTAAGTAGTATCATCCAAACAATCACCAATCGCCTGAAAGAGAATACAGCAGCAACTCTATTTTGTATATTTAATTTTGAGCTATATGATACTATTAATCTTATCCCTCAGTTATAAACTGGTGTTAAATGTATCACACTCTGTGCCATGTATAATGCTGAACACACACGTCGTTAAATTACTCTGCTGAGTGTGGCTACAGTTAGCAGTGTTAGCAGCAGTAGCTCTCCTTCCTTCTAGGTTAGTGCACAATTCATACATGTTACATATCACCTCAGTCAAGTGGTTTACAGCAGAACTGCACCAGTTAACACGCCTGACATCTGCTCAGTTTCTGCTTAATTAAAAAAACATCCTTTTTTTTTTAATCCCTTGTAGTAATATTTAGGCCAAAATTTAGAATCAAATAATTATCACTTGCATGTAAAATGAGTTTATTTGTACTAAAGGTACAAGAATAGAATATGAAAATAGAATACATTTAGGACAAAAAAACTTTTTGTACTTAAGTATTAGATAGTTTGGGGGAATATTTGCCTATTTTGTTCAAATAAAAGTACCACTGCTATGTACATAGGAAGTCCAAAAATATCAGTTTCAAACAAAAACAAAAAACATGAACAACATCATAAAATTGGCCTACAATTGTAATTAATAAGAAAACATTGCAGCTGTTTTGCTTGTTTTGCCAGTAAAATGATCACTTTCATTTTTCTAATTTATCAAAAAGCTTCATTTCACAACAGGTTAATCAGCAGTTACCTTTTATGTACCTTTCTATGAGCAGTTGTTATAGTTTATAGTGACTCTGACTTTATTCTTCAACAGTTGTAAAATGTGAAGCACCGGTGATTGAAAATGGTTTTGTACCTGGAGATATCAAAGAGTACAATGAGCGTGATATCCTAAACTATGAATGCAATCCTCAATATAAACGTGCTCAAGAAATACCTTCAAGGTGCACAAAAGTAAGAGACAAAGCAGAGTGGATCCCCACACCTGAATGTGAAGGTAAACATAAACAGAATTTCATACAGTTTATACATTAAATGCCATTGACTAGTGAGAACTGGAGCTGGATGTCTGGATGTCATGGTATTGCTCTGTCTTGGTACAACACACTGACTCATGTGCTTCATTCCCCAACATATGCAGAAATAAAATGTGAGCTGACACTGCCACCACTCCCTGGAACCACATATGAGCCTGCTTATAGAAGTAGGTTTTCACCTGGTGAAAAGGTAACAGTGACATGTGAGGAGAGATACTGGATTGTGGGAACCCGCACACGCTCAGTTGAGACTAATTGCAAAGAGGATGGACAGTGGACTGTCAGACCAGTATGTCAAGGTATAAAACTACAAAAGCTTTACACATATTCTAAGGTCACTGTTCTTTGCTTTGATATAGTTTAATCAGCCATGAGGATGATTACCAATTTTATAAAGATTATCAAGTTTTTCTTTCTTTCCAGAGGTTACATGCAGCCGTCCAGAAGATGGACTTTTGTCCTACTGGGAGTTCTCTTGGCGTTGGGGGTATAAGAAATTGGGCGATACTGTCAGGTACACATGTATATTAGGATACAAGAGGAAAGATGGCGTCACTCGGGCCACATGCACCAGAGATGGGTGGAAACCGAATCCACTTTGTCAAGGTGTGGTGAAGTTTAGCTCACTTTTCTTCTAATTCTGACATGATCTCTTTGATTTCTTTAATATTAATCCATATTTGAGAAAACAGGAGAGAATTGCAGAATATCTTTGGTCAAACAGAAGCCTCAAAGGATCATTCAATCATACAATAAAAACATGCGAGCCAGCTATATAAATATTAGAGACTCTGTGTGATAGAAAATGGCAATAACATTCATTTTTTTGTTTATTTGTGTACTAACCAAGGACTAACCAAAAGAGTGTACAAATACTCATTACATATTATTTTCTGTACAGTTTTCAACATTTTTAAGGAAACAGTCTCTTAAGTAAATTAAAGTAAACCTTTACTTTTTTATTCATGTCCTTCTTCAGTCAATGATATATAGAATATATATAGAATTAAGAAAGAATTAAGAAAATAATATTAGTAAACATTACTCAGGAAAACAAATACAGCTACATGTTTGTTTCTAAGGTTTTGGGGCATTTTTCAATGAAAGAAAAAAAACATAACTGAACAGCACTTTCTCAAAAGCCAGCATACCGACGTACCAGAGAGTATCACAGCTGCATCACATGATCATCTTTTTGTCGATCTTGGCTCTTCACTTATTTTATAGAAATTCCACCCTGTGGGATACCTCCAGCTCTTGAGGATGGAGACACCAAGACCGCCATAAAAGAGCATTACAGCCATAATGAAACTATTGAATACATGTGTCAAAGTTATTACATTATGGAGGGAGAGCCTTACAAAACCTGCTCCTATGGTGAATGGACTGGACACATGAGATGCCTCAGTAGGTTACAGTTCTCCCCAATCTTAATATCAATAATAATTTTATCATAATATTCTTATATCTTCGTCTCTTGCAGGGCCTTGCATTGTGAATGAAGATGAAATGAGTCAGCATAACATCACTTTCAAATCAAATGGCACAAAGTATTTAGTTCATGATGAAATAATAGAGTTCAGGTGTACCAGAGGATTACCTATGGGTAATGTGGCAATGCGTCAGAGATGTAATAGTGGTGTGTTAGTCCTACCTACATGCCGAGAGTGAAAAGTTGAAATGATTTCTGATCTTCTGCTTTCAGATGTGGACTAATAAATCTCAGATTGTATGATCTTGTCTGTTTTCTGCTTTCTTGTACTTCACACTAGAAGTAAAACTCATATCTTCATACAGACAGGTTTTCCATGTTTTGCAAGTACACTGACCAAAATTAAAATATATCAATCTAATCGACAAGCACTCTTAAGTAACGCAAGATGTCATGCATTTATTAAAGTAAGGGAAATATGACTTAATGCCACTCATTTGTTCTTGTTAACTATGAAGGTTTCTTAAATGAACTTACATGAACATGACAAAAATCATTTTCGCTGGTCTGGTTTGCTCTGTTGGAGTCCAATATATTAAGCAACTCTTCATTGGTTATTGTCACATAATGAGTTTTGCTTATGATTACCTAACAGGGTGTGGCTCATTTTTACCCACTGTCACACCTTAACCATTAACCCCAACTGTAATCCATTTTGTAAATTTTAGTCATTCTAAGTGTCAGTGGAGGATTATCACAGGACTCATTAATCACAAGTCAGCAGTCAATGACACACTCCTGGGCCCATCTTTTCATACTGTCTGCTAAAAGTTCTTTTAAAATCTCCACAAAACATTTTTCAAACAATCCTTTCAGCGATTTCAGCAGCTGCATCTCTGTGTGCTAAAAATGCTAAATAAAAAAAATTAAAATGGAATATACGGTAGATTAGCTGCTAAAAATCAGCTTGTATGTTTCCACAGGCCGGTATTACATCAAAAGGGATTTTAGTAAAGATTGCAATTTGGGGGTAATGGCGATACTGATATGTGCAGTTATGGTTAACCATCTCCCCACTGTAGTAGATCCACAGAAGAAACAATTTAATAGACAAATCCATTTTATTATATACATAAATGAATTGGTTTAAAGAAAAATAAAAATAACACAGAAATACTTTTCTTGAGTTTAAAAAAAGAAGATCACGGATTAAAAAACATATATATGAGCATGTCTATTTACAGCACAATGGACAGTGTGTTTGCCACCATCTGAATGGCCCTGAGGGGGTCCACAATGTCTTTGAGCTTATCTCGTCTGAGAACCCAATCTGGTGCAAACCTGAAACAAAAAAACAAAACACTTTTAGTTACCTCTGTAAACATACAAGCATACTTTCAGCGTACTATGTAACTCAGGAATATCCATACTTTGGTGCAGCGCGGGATTTACGAGGCGTCGCCGGAACTAAGAAGCTCCCGTTGATCGACGCGCTCATCTTCTGCTTGATGATTGTTCTTTCCGTGTCCATCTTGTGTTTGCGAGCAGTGAGGCGGTAAATACTGTGGATCCTATCCAAGACCTTGGGTAACTTTTTGACCTCCTAAAGAAAATGAAGTAAGCAAAAGAGTTAGCATTTTCTCTTGTGTAAAAATATCATTGATATTAGTATTTATGCACTCGTGTTGTCTGTTTGTTACAGTATCTACAGACCTCAGAGCGTTGCTTGTCCTGCAGCAGGAGAGCAAGAAGGAAACAGGCCTTAGTGAAGATGCTTCCACCCTTTTCTGCCACTTTATCCCCTGCCTTCTCCCGGTATCTCTGCAGCAGGTCCAGCAGCGTCTCCACAGAGTTTTCCACTGAATACACCGCCTCAATGGTCTTGTGGTACTGCGGAGGAAGTGAAGACGATGTTAGTCCTGCACACTTCAACAAAACTGAAGCATCCACCGTTGCATGTTCTACTTTGGCTGAGAAAGACAGAAACACTCAAAAATGAACACCATCCCCTTCTGCTTTGTTCTTCATATTTACACACACACGCACGCACACACACTGAACATAATAAATGTTTTATCTGCTACATATCCACATAAATTAGCTTTACAGACAGCAGTTTCTTATAGATTTTAGATGACCTGCTAGGCCTTAAGCAAAGCTGTTAAAGACACAATCATATGACAGTTTTGAGATATTACCCCTGCCATCATTCTTTGTAGAGTGAATATTAATGAAATTAGATTACCAGCATGGAAGCTAAGCAAGGATTAGTTTGTCCTATTGTACGACTTTGTTTTAGAACGTTACAAATTAACCCTTTAAAAAAACCAAAAGAATAGACGAGCACTCCCAATGTTCTCTTTACTGTCTTTATCAAATGAGTCTGGTGGCTTTTGTGGGGGAACATATATGGATACAAAAGCTTTACATCTCTGCTGTAAGGGACTGACCAACAGCGAGGTAAATACAAATGTTTTGCTGCTGCCCTCGTCCACAGCAGTGCGTTACTCAACTCCAGTGTCAGGTTCTCAAAAGCAGGGGTGTGCTGACAGTCATTTACCGTAGATTGTATAACAATTACAGGTTTATTCAACCCCCACTTGTCTAAACAATCCCTTTCCACCCAGAAGATTCAAAACAAATAAGTAAGATGTCTGGGTCTACCGTGCCAACATGTTCCTGTCACAGTCAGGCAGATTATGTTGCAAGACGAACAAAGTTCACAGCGAGAAGAGAGAAATCGATAACAGCAAACAGTCTGACAGAGGGTTAGATCTACATACAGGAAATGGGAAATTTGCTTTTAGAGAAAAAACAAAAACTCGATAACACTTTAGTTCTGATATTTTCGGACAACCAGAGTTAATTGATAGAGCTCTTTAAATGCATCTGCTCTGTGTTCCTGCAAGTTACTGTTTAAAATAATGCAACCGAAAATACTGCTGAATTTAAGAAATACTAGATAGTGGTGCAGCACCAACTATTATATATTTTTATGTACCTTTATATTATGACAAAAATGTTTAACCATGAGAATACTGTATAAAAGTACTCTGCATTTACTATATCTATACATAAATATTTGTTGCCACCTTATATTACAGTCACACTAAGGAAAACAATGGCTGGCCCAAAACCATTGTGAAAGTGTGCAATGAACTTTGAATGAAGTCACATTGCCTTTAAAATGGATACTTTGAAGACGAGAACAGTTTCTGACTGAATGAGAGCAGAATGCGTCAGAATGACTGACACACTGTCCAAGGACTGTAATGGATTGGAGGCATGTTGCCTCCCATCAAGCGACCAATACATTATGCTTAACCTCTGTAATAGGTGGTTGCAAAGGGGGTAGCATATGGCTACAAGTGCTCTAGTCTGTCATTACAGGAAGAAGAAGAAGCAGAATTGGCAATTAAATTACATTTCATTAGGGTAAGTAAGGACTGATATCCCAAAAAGCAGTATGCAAGCAAGCTATGTTACTGTATTGTGTGGCCTAAGTGAACTAAAAGAATAGCTCCCAGATCAGTTTGAATAGATCAGGGTGAATGCATTTCAGTTAATATTACAAACATCCAAAGCATTATCCTTCTTATATCATGCCGAAATGTACAATGTTTCAGACAGCCGGCATTTCCATTGTGAAATCAGCTTTATTCCACTGGCTAAAATGTTTGCAATGGCTAACATTAAATGCTTATGCTAGTGTAATATGACATTAGTGGGCTGTATAATGTTAACATTTTAAATAAATGATCTGCCAGTGTTTTTAAAATGACTTTAATGAAGCAGTTTACGGTCGAGTATGCGAGCTGTCACTTCAGATCATTTCTGTTTTGGTATTGAATTGGGCTTCGAGAATCGTTCAGTTCTACTGCTGTTTTTACCGACTACTAATGTCCGGTATCGTGACATTCCTAGTTGGAAATACTTGCTAACTTTTGCCAAATGTGAAGAAATTCAATGCAACCAATGGGCAACTACCATTTTTTTCTAGTCACAAGGAGGTTGCTGTCCTATTCTTAATCTTAGGTGGCCGAGCAAATTGAGACTTTATTTCTCGATTTCTCTCTAGAACAACATCTTCTGGAACAGCTCGAGCTCGTGCCCTCCTTCTCTCCTGTGTTCATTTGATGAGCGTGCAGTGAGATTTCAGTGATGGTGACAAAATTTCAGCAGGGCGGTGCAAGAGAAAAAAAATAAACAACCTTTGTTGCTTTTCTGAGAGTCATTATTTCACATGTCACTCAAGCTGAAATCACAGCTCAGCCATTGTCTTTTTACATGTATATATGGTCATTCCGTCGCAGTTATGAAATCTGACATTGACAGTCTGTCACATTGTTAAATATGGTGGAACTGAGGAGTGAAGGAGGTGGAGATAGCAAAATATAAGCTAAAACATATCTCCTCCATTTCATGTGTGCTCAGACAGTTATAGCAGCTTAATCTGATGTTGGGCCTACAGGGGGAAAAAAATAGAATAAACAACTGTCTACCTTCAAGCAAAAAGAGCAGCTTTAATGCCACACTAAACTAATTAACTGGTTTACCTTTAATGTTTTATAACCTGAGAGTACCGGATTACTTCATGAGGAAGCATTAAATAGAAAGTGCTATTCTGTGTCTGCAGTACCTTGGAAAGGTTGAGGAGTATCTGAATGGAGAAGGTGATGACGTCCATGCAGGGGACGCTCCGGTTACAGCAGCGGATTAATGTGAAAATGACGTTAGTGGCTCCGCTCTCCACCAGCCGCTCGCAGCACTCTGGGGACAGCCTGGTGGCAGTTTCTGCACACAAATGCAACATGCAAACACATATGCACACACAAAGAGATTTCAGTCAGGACAAATCATAAGATGCACTCTTACATGAATCAGAAGTATGCATTTTGGCTAATGAGGCACATATATATTTATAAATTTTAGACTATAATATATTATAGATTTGGGAGTGATTGCAGAAATAGTCCCTAAAATGCTACCCACCATAATTCAAAACCCAGAAGTGGGTTTTGATTCTAGACATCACACATTAGAAAGGCATGACACACAAAGAAATGCTCCAGAAATGCTGAAGCATTTTAAAGAGGCAGAGTTTCTTGGAAGAATTTCTAGTAGATACGTCTATAGTATCAATTTAAATATCTTCATTCTCGAGTTGTTGCATTCATTCATTAATAATGGGCCTCAATGTTAAATTGCACTGACTTTGAATAACTCATCTAAAGATTATGAGAATGCGGAGAAATATCAGCATGCAAGAGGCAAAGGTAAAAATCAGTATTGAATATCTGCTATCTTTGGGCCCTCAGGCAACACTGCTTTAAAACCAGGCAAGGCTGTGTCATGAAATGATTGCCTGTGGCCAGGAACACTTCCAGAAATCACTGTTACTTCACAGTGGAAAGTAACTATATTACTGGGACCGTCTAAATTTTTGGTAGGAACTACTTACATCTTCTGCCTCTCATAGTGATATGCGAAATACAGCTGTATAAATGCGTCACGGCTCACGTGTGCTCATTCACTCAGTTGAAAATAATGCCTGATCGTAAGCCGAATAAACTGTAAACAGCCTAGACACGGTTTATCACACATGTGGCAAGACCACAAACCTTGTCCAACACAAACAAAAGTAAATCATTACATGTTACACAGAGTCCCAACTATTTTTGAATTGAGGTTGTAATAACAAGTAGGTAAGCATTCATAATTCTTCTTCTGGCTTACTGTTTCTAAAACTTTAATAAGCATGGTGTATTGCTGTATTGTCATTAATAAAGATGTTCAGTGTTAAATAACTTGCAACATGTAAAGCAGTGGGATAACTTGCAGGGAAAATGCTGTTTAAAACCATTTTTGTACTCAGTATGAAGGGAAATGAGTAGACAACAAAAAGCCTTACCAAGATTTTTCAAGGCCTCCAGAATGTACGAGAAGTGTTTATAACGAAGAAGGTAGTCCAGTGCAGATGAAGTTTTATTGCACAGTTTGTCTTCCTCTCGGACACTGGCAGTGACCAGACGTAAGCGGTGCCTCAACTTTACAATCTTGGAATTGTCATTCGATCTGCGGGAGCAGTGTCCTCTCCACAGAGCCTAGAAGGAGAAAGTTGTTAAAAAATTTAAAAAACAAACAAACAAAACAAAAACTCACATTAGTTGCAAACTGTTGGAAACTAAATAAGTTAACAATTTTCAGGGAGAAAATGTGTATAAAATTATTTGACTGCCATCAATTCATAGCAAACATTTTGCTAGTTTAATTTGTGTTATTAGAAGTATTCAATATTAACAGCAAAATTAAAGAAATGATCCCAGCAAGGCTGTTATCACCTTACTTTGTAGGTTGTAACAACATTTTGCGGACTACATTGTCCACCAATATCAAAACGATGAGGATAAAGTAAAGATTGGATAACAAGTTGTTGCTTTAAATTTTGGTAACACTTTAAAACAGCCTGCAACTAAGGGCGTAATTCCTCCATCATTAAATGGAATTTCAATTTATTTTTCTTTTAATATGTCATTATGTTTACCTACAAAAGCTTGGGGGGTTGGGAGAAAATCAATTTTTAAAAGATCTGTCATACACATGAACATAATGAATATTAAATAAAGATGTAAAAAAAATAATAATAATAATAGTGATATACAAAGGCATAATTAATCTACTCCATACTATGACCTGTACTTAGAAAAGTACAGTGTACTTACGATGTAAAATTGGGAAACTGCTTGCCCACAAAATTTCCATGAAATTGTGCAGTACTTAAAATTATTTATACACTAGTTCAAAATACTTACCTCAATACTTAAAATTATTTACAGTATAAATTGTGTCTTTTTTCCTATAAAATCCCTTAAGTTATAAAATTATTAAAGTTACTTATGCATTATATAAATTCTCCTCTGTAATTCGCTATATTATCGTGGTGAAGGGGTTTGTGTGTCCCAGGGATCCCAGGGGCTATGCACTCGAAAGGGCTTTTGCCCCTGGTAGGAACTTGCACGGCAAATTGGTCCTGGGTGAGGAACCAGACAAAGAGCTGTTCAGAAGACTGTTATGTGTACACAATCAAGGGAACAGTTCACCCTGCCTGGGACAGGGTTACTGGAGCCCTGCCCTGGAGCCAGGCATGGGGAGGGTACCTAAAGGAGAGCGCCTGGTTGCCGAGCCTTAGCCCATGAGGCCTGACTGGACGCAACCTGAAGAAGGCAAATGAGCATTTCCTCCTGTAGGCCCACCACCCACAGGAGGTGCTATAGAGGTTGGGTGCAGTGTGTGACGGGTGCCAGTCAAGGGCAGAGACACTGGTGGACTGATCCCAGGCTACTGAGACTGGTGAAACGTCACCTCTCTGGTGGAGGAGGAGCCTGAGCTGGCGTGTGAGGTTGAAAGGTACCAAAGAGATATAACCGGGCTCACCTCAATACACAACTTGAGCCCTGGAACTGGGCTGGACTCTGTCCCAGTTAGGAGTTGCCCTTGGTAACAAGCGGTATCTTGGCATCTCCTTGGCTTGCTGCCTGTATGTTGGGAGTTTTTCCCCAGTGGACGAGAGGGTTTGATCCCTGTGCCTTCGAGTCAGGAAATGGATCCTGACTGTCATCTGCGCTTATGTGCGCAGTCCCTCAGTGGGGTGCTTGAAGGTGCTCCATCTGGAGACTCTGTTGTCCTACTGGAAGACTTCAACTTTCACGTGAGCAACAACCTGATGGTGTGTACTGGGAACGCCTAGCAGGAGCACTCTGGCAGACCTGGGATAGCATTGGACAGGATTGGGGACATTGAGTCCGAATGGACCGTGTTCAACACCTCCATTGTCGAGGCTGCTGCACTGAGCTGTGGCTCTAAGGTGGTTGGTGTCGTGGTGGAAACCCCTGAAGCAGATGGTGTTCACCGGAGGTAAAGGGAGCCATCACCCCATGAGGCCTGACCGGACGCAACCTGGTCAAGGTTAGGCTTCCGTTCCACCAAAGCCTGTGGGACTTCGGAGGCAGCTGGTGTGTACCCTCAGGCGAATTCGAGGACCTCCTTAACCCCACCGACACAACTTCTGCAGAGGAAGCAGAGTCTGGGGATGAGGTGGACGATTCATCCAATCACCGGGGGTGAGGCGACTGAGGCAGTTTAAAAACTCCTTGCCGGCAGGGCGTGAATAAGACTCACCCTGAGGTCCTGAAGGCTCTGGATGTTGTAGGGCTGTCTTGGTTGACAAACCTCTACAATGTTGTTTGGAGATTAGGGGCGGTTCCTCTGGATTGGAGGACAATAGTAGTGATTCCCATCACTAACAAGGGGGACTAGAGGGTGTGCTCTAACAATTGGCGGATAACACTCCTCAGCATCCTAAGGAAAGTCTATGCCAGTCTGTTACCTTCTCAAGGATATTTGACGGTGCATGGGAGTTTGCCCAACCAGTCTACATGTGTTTTGTAAACTTGGAGAAGACATTTAACTGCATCTCTTGGAGTACTCTGTTGGAGATGCTTTCAGAGTATGGGGTTGTCTTGCCTGTTAATATGTGGGTATTGTACTCTGCCAAGGCTGCCCTTTGTCAACAATTCTGTTCATAATTTTTATGGACAGAATTTCTAGGCATAGCCAAGTGGCAGGAGGCTTCCACTTTTGTGGTCTCAGAATCTCGTCTCTGCTTTCATAGATGATGTTGTTCTGTTGGCTTGATCAGGTCTGTGGCCTCCAGCTGGCACTGGTCAAGTGTGAAGTGGTGGGAATGAGAATCAGCACCTCCAAGTCTGAGGCCATGGTCCTTTAAGCATCTTGGGGTCTTGTTCACGAGTGAGGGGAGAGGGGAGCAGGAGATCCACAGACGGATTGGGTATATGGTTGCAGTGATGCCGATCCTGTACCGGTCTGTTGTGCTGAACAGAGAGCTGAGAGTAAAAGCGAAGCTCTCGATTTACCGGTCAATCTACGTCCTATCTACTCTCATCTATGGTCACAAGCTCTGGGTAATGGCCTAAAGATTGAGATCAGGGATACAAGTGGCAGAAATGAGCTTTCTTGGAATGATGGGTGAAATAATGTTACTGTAGAGCTGCTATTCCCTCCACAGTAAAAGGAGCCAGTTGAGGTGGTTTGGGCATCAGATAAGAATGCCTCCTGGGTGAGGTGTTCCAGGTATGTCCCACCAGGACGAGGCCCCGTGGCAGACTCAGAAGATACTGTAGAGTTTATATCTCTGGGCTGGGCTGAGAACATCTTAGTGTTTCCTGGATGAGCTGGAGGAGGTGGCCGGGGAGAGTTCTTTGCTTAGTTATGGGTTGTCATATAAAGTGTTACCTACATTTTCTTTTTAAAATTATTTCAAGTCCACCCTTAAAGGCCATGTTCGCAACAGTCAGGTGTTAAAAACTGTCCTCCTCCTAAAATTGTTTCCCAGTTGTAATACCATGGACTGATGATTGTAGAAAGAGAAGCAGATCTTTAATGGGCTGTTTTAACTGAGGTGACTTAAGGTTGCATGAACTTTGGACAATTTTACCACACCCAAATATAGACTGAATTGGAAATCTGCGACTCTCCCCCTTTAGAATTACAGGCATCATCTTTACATCACTGAGCACTGACTATGGTACCTGGGCCTTGAGAATACCCTGCTGAACCCTCTTCTGCCGCCTGAGGAGGAGGAATTTCCGGACAGCCTTCTGGATGACAGTCGCAGCCTTGTGGCGACGCGCTAGCCAGTGCCTGACTGCTCTCTGAGCTGTAGCCACCTTACGCTTGTCCTCCAGATAGCGTCTCCTCTGTTGCCTCGCTCTCACCAGTCGCTAAAAAAAGAAAAAAAAAAGTCAAGATGCCATTTGTAAATACTGTTGTATTCTTCAATAAATATAGCACTGGACGTTATATGACTCTACCTGTATGGTGATAACAGAATGGATCTGTCTTTTAGCTGACTCCAAAGCCCAGTGAGCTCTGAGTGCTCGCTGGATCTTCATGGCATTGAGATGATGAAATATGGCTGATGTAAAACGTAGCCTCCTCTCTGCACGAGCAGCCTTTAGTACCTGAAAAACATTGGCTTACATTTAACCAGCAACTTTTTTTATTTTATTTTATTCAGCACTTTCAGCCAGCTTACTACTAATCACATTTCAACACTGTAAGACTAAGACTGCAAACAAGCTGCAGTTTCTCTTAATTACGGTACTCCGATGTTTATTTTTGTACTGCAAATTAACTTTACCTGCTGTCTCGCAATCCAGGCTTGCCAGTGTTTCTGAAGTGTGATGACAGCTTTCCTCACTTGGATGTATTTGCTTCTCTCCTGCCTGCCGAGCTGCACTGCTCGAATCCTCCGCTGGAGTTTCACAGCTGCATCTTTCTTTCTTTGGAAGATATGCCGTTCCACCAAACATCTCCAGCATGACTGGATTACAACAGCAGCATGATTTTGTCGACTAACATCCCTCCTGACGCGCCAGCCTCTCAGTGCTGCCTGAAGAACGATGGTGGATTGTTTCAACGTCAAAAACTTTGCTCTTTCTTGCCTCTGAAGAACACGAGCCCGATAACGTCTCTGGATGATAATGGCAGATAGACGCATGGCCTGGAATTTGACTTCTTCTCTGTGTTTTCTGAAGGCAGACTGGATCACAGTAGCAGCTTGATGCCAACGAGCAACTTCCTGTCTGACCCGCAGCCCTCTGTACACTGCCTGAAGAACAACCGCAGCCCTGCGCAGTTTCTGATATGTTTGCAACTGTTTCTTTGCGGCTACAGAGGCTCGATATCTTCTCTGAACAGTCAGGACAGAGGATTTCAGAGTGAGAAACTCCCTGTGTTTGCAGTGAGCTCTATAAGCTCTCTGGATAACACTGGCAGCTTGACGCTTTTGTTTGATCATCTGTCGTGATTTCATTCCACGGAAGGCAGCTTGTAAGACAACAGCTGCATTCTTCTTAACACTCAGGGCGTGCACCTCTGCTCTCATCTTTTTGTTAGCTCTGTAACGTGTTTGCAATACAGCGGCTGCCCAGCAGAGCCTCTCGTAGTTTTTTTTCTGCTGGTACATTCTATAGTGAGACTGAATTGTTACAGCTGCCATGTGCTCAATACACAGCCGCTTTCGAACTACATATCCTCTGTAAGCTGCCTGTAGACAAACAACTGCCCTTCTCTTTGACAGATAGTCCAGGCGTGCTTTTCTTGCCAGGGTCACTGCTCTGTACCTCTGCTGACAGGCCAAAACTGCCCCTCTGACAGCCAGGAACTGCTTTCTATCTCGGATGGCCAGAAACTTTCTCTGAATGACTGTAGCAGCTTGGTGCATGTCTGCAATCTTCCTCCTGGCCTTGTGGCCACGGTATGCTGCTTGGATTACTATGACTGCATGTTTCATTGTTCTGTAACTCTGCATCTGTTGATCCCTGAGCCGTTTGGCCCTGTACCTTTCCTGAATAATGATGGCGGCACACTTAAGGGCAAGGTAAGCCACACGCATTCTGTGCATCCTGAAGTAAGCTTGGACTGCTCTGGCTGCTTTATGTCTGTTCTTCAAGTCCTGCCTTCCTCTAAATCCCCGAAACACAGCTTGTATCTTAACAGTTGCCTGCTTAAGTTTCCTGAATTCATTTTGCTGCACCCTGCACAGCAAAAGAGCTCTGTATCGGCTTTGGATGACAATCGCCGCACTCTGAAGGAGAAAATAACGTTTCCTACATAAAAACATCCTGGCTAAAGCCTGAATGACAGTTGCTGCCTGGTGCTTTTTCTTCAGCTCTACCCTAACTCTCATGCCTCTGAATGCAGCCTGGAGAGTAACGCATGCCGCTTTCTTCTCTAGGTATGCTCTCCTCATCTCTCTTCCAGCCAAATAAGCTCTGTAATGGCTCTGTAGAACCACAGCTGCTGCCCTCTTGGCTCTGTACTCTGCTTGCACTTTGTGCCGACGATAACAAGCCTGTATAAAAGATGCACACTGGTGCCACTTTTCTATCCTCTTCCTGTCCGCTCTGCCTCTCCAGTTAGCTTGCATAGTGAGCACAGCGGCCCTCAGAGTGTTATATTCATTCTTTGTCTTGCGACTCAAAAGTGTTGCTCTGTACTTTTGCTGTATTAGAACTGCAGCTCTTTTCAAGATCAGGTAGTGCCTACAGGCAGCGTGCTTCCTAAAAGCTGCCTGGATCACAGCTGCTGCCCTGTACTGTTTTTTCAGAGAATCTCGAGCCACTTTCCCACGATACGCTGCCTGTATGGCAACAGCTGCACATTTCATCCTGACAAACTTTTTCCTCTCCGCGTCTCTTGTCATGGAGGCTCTGAACCAGCGCTGGATTACGACTGCAGCGCACCTCATTTCCGCCACTTCTTTTCTGACAGCGTGCCCTTTGAAGGCACTCTGGATGACAACAGCAGATCGGCGCTGCAGTTTTAATGTGTGAAAATGGCGCCTCTGCGCAAGGCCTCTGTACTGGGCTTGAATGAGCACAGCACTTCCCTTGATCTTTCTGTACTGATTGAAACACTTTTGCATCCTGTACCAGGACTGGATTCTCACAGCAGCGGCAGCTCTTTGGGACATTTTTCTTCCGTACCATTTCTTAAAGGCAGCTTGTATTACTCTGGCCGCGCAGTTTTCCTTTTGTATTTTCTGAGCTTTCCATCTTCTGTAGCCTCTTTGTATTTTTACCACAGCGCTCCTAAGTAAGACATAATGTGCCCGATCTCTTTTTGAAATGGCCCATGCTCGTGAGTACTTCTGAATGATTGTTGCCGCCCAGTAGATTTTCCCATAAGCAGAGGCCGCCCTCCTCATTCGCCATTGTGCTTGGACAACAATGGTATGATATCTGAGGCATTGGTAAGCCCTCATGGTTGAAAACATCCTCCACTGAGCCTGCAAGGACAAGATAAGACCCATTTAATTCAAAGAACAAAAACATGTGGTAGCTTCATTATACTGGATTTGTCCTTGATATGACAAATCACAGTACAATTATCAAAAAACAAAAATAACAATAAAAAATAAAGAAAGTGTAATCACAGTGTTGACTACAAAGCACAGTAATAGATGATCATGAACATCAAAATGTCCTTGAACAAAGTCTAGAAACTAGAAACAAAGTCAGATTAACCATCCCCCGAGAAGCTGAGTCTAGTTACCGATTCAAAAAGCTAAAGCCATACGTGACTTTGTCAAACACCACTTCTAACCCTCAGGTATATAACACACACACACACACCTACCTGGATGACGGTTGCTGCTTCATGCTGCATAGCCCGAAGTTGAGCCTGTTTTCTAAGTCTCAGCTTTTTTCGGGCTACATAATCTCTCCATGAGGTCTGGATGACGACAGCAGCCTGGTTCTGCCTCTTAGCTCTGCGCCTCTGAAGGAAACTCCTCACCACTACTTGGATTTTCATGGCAGCCATGTTTCTTTCCTGCATGGAAGCAAGAAGCAAAAAACCAACATTAAACACATCATCTCTACAGAGGAGGTTACTTTTTTGGTAGCATTTTGCAAGCGTGTCAGTCTGCAAACATGATGGGTATAGAGTTAACAATCCTTTAACGTGTGCCTTACATCCACCAAGGTCTTCAAGGTTCATTTATTGGTCATACAATGTCAAAATCTTCCTACAGCTCTATTTCCACTCCCTTTAATAACAATTTAAAAGCATCACAAGTACACCTCAAACACCCATAGTTAGTTGCTCCCATGAACGATATTAAGGCCAGTATCAGACATAAAGGGCTAAAGGGTCTCATTCACACCTGACTTAACTGTGAGTTTAATTTAATCTGATAAATAAATAGAAACCACAAACCTTGTAGAGCTCTAAATCTTTCTTGAGCTTGTATTTCCTCCAGGCTCCCTGTATGACCCGCGCAGCTCTGGTTTCGTCCCGCAGGTCCAACAGGCGAGCGCACAGGAAGGACAAGTACGACATCACCACCTGCAAGTCAGTTTATGTGGATGAAGGCAGAGCTGCATTCTCTCTTCTAGGACTCTCTCTCACATATTGGTACATTAAATATCTTTACAATTGAGGCTTTGAAAGCCTTATTTTACCAAATCCTGAGCTTTTAAAGACAAATGATTGCTGGAAAGTTTGTCCTCACGGGGTAGGAAGTTCAGCGAGGTTACATGAATGAGGCAGCCACAAAGTCAGCCTACTCCTGTAAAGTGAGCTTAATTCATTTAAAAGCCAATGTCTGTCACAGAGCTACTGAATCAGAAAGTTGAATCTGTATTATTGTTTTTACAAATGACCATTTATACATATCTACCACAAGACTGCAGGCAGGGAATTAGTGGGGGAATAAGCTTAGTGCAGTGTTGACAATGTGTTTTTGGATTACTCGAGTTCCTCTTTGTTAGTAAAGCTGGGCATACACTGTGCGACTTTTTGGCCTATTTTGAGACGATTTTGCGACCGTTTTGGGGATCGGCCCGAGTTTCGCCTTAATCGTGTGTCGTGCATTGTGTAGTACACATGGGGTAATGAGAAGTGATTAACACCTCACGACCAGCTCCCGATCAGCAATCGTATGGTCGCAAGAAAATCAAACTTGTTTGAAATCCTGGTCGCCCCTCGTGAGGGTATCGCACTGATGAAGCAGTGCCACGAGCCGATTTAACTCAACCTCTCACACAGGGCATGTGCAAACACAGAAATGAAAATAATAAAGACGGAGCAGCATGGCAGTGCAGCGTTTGATCTGGACACAAGGGATGGAGGCCCAATTTGTAGAACTTTGGCAAGCTCATCCGAGCCTTTTCAATGTGCCCTCACAAAATGATCACCACCGCAACAACCGTGAAAAGAGTTGGATGGAAATTGCTGCTCAATGTTTGTCCTTAGCAATTCAGCAAAGATGATGATGGTGATGGTGATGGTGTGTGTGTGTGTGTGTGTGTGTGTGTGTGTGTGTGTGTGTGTGTGTGTGTGTGTGTGTGTGTGTGTAAGACAGAGAGGGAGAGCAAGAGACAGATTTTGTGTTATAAGCTTCATGTTACCACTTCATGTTATGGACGCACAGTGTGAGCACTCAGGTCGCATCAGAGCATCGGGCCGTATAGTGTGAGACCATGCATCGTGACCTACGAACTTCTAACCCCTGCGATTCAATCGCACAGTTTGAGCAGGAGCTGAATAACGCGACTGAAAAAAATTGCACAGTGTATGCCCAGCTTTACTGGC
>VUQG01040667.1:0-10122 GCA_015106755.1 Etia nguti
CTCTCTAAACTGAGTGCTTCCTTACTACATTCATACACATTCACACTCTTGACATGCAGACTGGAGGAGCCGGGGATCGAACCACAAACCTTCTGATCAGTAGGTGACCTGCTCTACCGCCTGAGCTACAGCCACCCACTAGCAAGCATGAGTAAACCCTCACTAGGTTTTGGATAAAGTGTACACTCACAAACCTGTCAAACCTGCATTTGAAACGTTGGCTACCATACCAGTATAGTATTGCAACATGGCATTTGGGTCTTCTAACTAAAATAGGAAAATAGGAACATAAATAGTGCCATCATTGCCAGACCTGGCTCACATCTGGTTGATATACACCCTGCCATGACACCGGTCAGTCAGAAGTGCCAGCTTGATGCCAGATCTGGGCCAGACCTGTTTTCTATGAGCCTGGGCCACATAAACCAAACCACAATCGAGCCAGATGTGGCATGCCATCACATAGACAGTGCCATCTATGCCAGGCCTGGCCCATATCTGGATGACATATGTCTTCTCATGCCAGAAGTACACCAGCAGTGCCGGCTTGATACCAGATCCGGGCCAGACCTGCTTGCTATGTGGGAGGGTGGGAGTTTAGCTCAGTGGGTGAGCAGGTGACCATGTGCTGCATGGCTAGAAAGTAGAGGCCTGGGTTTGAGTCTGAGTCTGACTTGTGGCCCTTTGTTGCGTTTCTTTCTCCTTTCCTGTTTGCCTACACTGTCTCTATCTAATAAAGTCTAGAATACCCAAAAAACAAGAGACGTGAAGGTTTAGTTACCACCGTGGGGTAGCTGATTAATTGGTGAGTGTAAGGCTGAGGTGGTCTTAAAGTTTAAAATATCACTATTTTAAACTTGCTTCTTAGGTTCAACTGCAATCCACAATGGGGAGTTATCTGTAATACTTACTAGTATGCACATGCACATGCACTCTCACGCTTACAAAGAGGTCATAATCACAGTGAATGGTGAGAGTTCTGAGATGGAAACTATCAACTGTGATGATATAACTACCTACAACCTGAACCCTCCACACACTTACACATACATATACACAGATCAGATCTACATCTGTATGAATATAGAACCTTGTATAAAAGGTTACAAAGACAAAGTGTGTATGTGTGTGCTTTGACCAGTTTCTTTTAAAGAGAGGAAAAACGAATTTTCTCAGTCCTCCCACACTCTGGGGGCTTGTATTATGAACGTCTGTGTGTATCATCTTAGCTGCATAGCGTTTATACCATTTTGGCATTTTCTTGTAAGCATATTTTTTATTTGTTTGGTAGATGTTTGCATACAAATGCGGAAAAGCTCAAGCAAAAAGGCAAAAAACCCATAAAGTAAATTATAATAATAGCATTTTATATGTACCATTTGAGAGCAGAAGTCTAAATGGATAGATGAGAATGGAAAGGTGGGAGTATTAATTAATGAATTAATTTATTTGCACCAAGAAAAGCAGTCGATCTTTCCATCCTGTCATCCAACTTACACCCCCCACTCTGTTTCTGGGCCAGGCCGAAACTAAGGCCCTTGTGTCACTAACAGATGGGACTATCACAAAAGGACTGCTCGGCCCGCCAGGCCGGTCTCCTGCACACCCGATTAAATCTCAATAGCAAAGTTAGAATTGATACACTGAGACTATGGTGATTTAATTAGAGCAGAGCAGCATGAGGAAAAGACAGGCTGATAGAGAGGGTACACAATGAGAGTGTAAATGGAGTGTCATTTACCTGGTGTTATTCTAGTTGGAAGAAAACAGGGGCCAGACAGACACACTTTCTTTTTGTGGGATAATATTCCCTAGGCTTGTGGCAGACATATATCAAAGAGTGTTGAGGGAGGATAAAATGTGTGAATGAAAATTAAATGAATGGACGCACACCGCTCATAGCAGTTGAAATTCATACCATACCTGTTCAAGGAATAAAGTATTAAGCAGGAACTTGCAACTGTCACCTTCAAAGTGGGAACTATGTTCATCTTTACAGTTTCAAAGGTTTTGTTAAAGTTTTTTTTTTTTTTTAAGCAAAATTCTTTCTAAGTCTAAAATGACATATTTGCAGGTACTTCCAGCTTAATGGACTGACCATGGTTCTCACTATGCTGGCAAACCATATGAGCACTGGACTCCCATGTACCTGCAGAAAAAAATTACCACATTTTCCTACTGAACTCCTCTGTCACTCTTTTCATGTTCTGTCCCACAACCAATAAGAATTTGATATTTGCATAGCATAATCTACATTAAATGTGTTATTGGGTTTTTGGAGGTGCACACAAAAGGATCCCACTCCACTGGCAAATATTTACACCAAAGGAAACAACCACAGTACCATAAAACAACTAAAAAAAGAATAAAATATAACAAAGCAACTTTTGAAATTGACCTAAAATAAACTGAAAAAAAAACCCAAAATAGAAATATATAAGCGTGTAAGCTGGATAGTTTCATAGTTTCAGAGTTTAATTGTTCCCTATATACCCCTATATAAATATATATATTTTTAAAAAATAGTAACAGGCACAATACTAACTGACTGACTGATTAACTAACAGACTGACTCATTCGCTGACTGACTGCCCCTTACTGAGCTACTGACTGGCCCTCTAAGAGATTGCCAGGGGCACCCAAGAAGAAAGGTTCAGCTGTGCATTTACCATTGTGTATGTGACCATGTGTAGACATAATGTGTGTGTGCATGTGTGTGGGCATGACTATGTGAGAGTGCATGTATATGTATGTGTACGTGTGTATAAATGTATGTGTGTGTGTGCACTCCCTTCTGGTGGAGGGGGCTTTGAATTTCATAGGACAGACAAGCGGCTGTCTGTGATTAAGAATAAATAAGCCAATAAATATTCAATCAGGACAAAAGGGCTATGATTAAAAAGACAGGGGAGTGAGGGCAGAAGGGAGAGTGACTTGGGAAAAGTGTGAAGGATGGAAATCAGATTACAAATCTCTTTTTGATGTCCTTATTTAATCTGATAGATGTCATAATGACATAAGAATGACTGTTAAATATTGTTTCATTCAAACACTGCAATGCATTAAAGGTACAGTGAGTAATTGTTATTATTTAGTAAAAAA
Source organism: Etia nguti (assembly GCA_015106755.1). NCBI lineage: Eukaryota > Metazoa > Chordata > Actinopteri > Cichliformes > Cichlidae > Etia > Etia nguti. The sequence continues at coordinate 3,103 of VUQG01040667.1, forward strand.
CTAAATACATTTTTTTGCCATATAAATATACATCGATCTGTTTAAATACGATGTTTAAATACCTCTTCCAACAAACTAACACATTCTCATAAACCCAGAATGAATCCATTAAAAAGAAACAGACAGGCACCGGTTCGTGGAGGCTGTTGACCTGCCATCTTCCATACAGTGGCTAAGATGGACCTCACTGTTTCACCTAATTTTATTTCATGTAGTACGCCTTACTTTAATTTAACTTTAATTACTTTTAATTTAAAGATAACAAATAGCTCTTTCAAACTGTGTATGACCATTAAGCATTTGTAAATGTGTATTTTCAACATCTCTTTTCATTGTGTCTTCACTACTCTCTCTGGTCTCCAGACAGCTTACTAAGAACAAATAGCGAGCTAAAAAACAAAAACAGCTGGCTGTAAGCTAATATTATGCTACTAATGTTGGGCTTTTATTTCCTAAAAATAATATTTTTCCTCTGATAAACAGTCTGATTTTCATTCTCACAGCTTATTAGTGTTTATTTGCTAAGTGTCTAAAACCAACAATGTCACATCCATTTCAAAGAAAGTTTCACTGACACCAGCTAACAGCAGCTAACAGTGCCAAAAACAGTGAAGCTTGCTGCCAGAAAGTTCAGAATATCCTTAACAGCTCAACTCGGTATCACTCTCATTGGTCAGAAGTGAGCTTTATTGACTCATTGACTTGTATCGGACAATGTTTTAATGACTCCTCCAGAGTAAATTGACCCAGACACCTAAAATATTGCTGAGGCAAATAGCGAACTGGCAGCCTGTATTCATTACAGATAAATGGCAGCCAGAGTTGGTTGTCCTGAAGTGGCCATTATAGCTAGGAGTATGCACTTGAATTGGGAGGGGTAGGAAAACAGTATTCAGTTGACTGCAATCTGCAATCTATTGAAATCTAGTGCTGTAACTTTAAAGATCTGATCATATTCTAAGTGTTTTAGCACATTTAGAAATATTTATCTTGACCAGTTTAATTTCACATATGTATACCTGCATTTGCATACATAGACACAAGATCATACATGTAGACCAACAATAGTAAGATATTTTTGTAAAACATCAGTAAATGTTGTTTTATTAATAAAACAACATTTAGTTATATGGAAACTCATCTGAACTCGATGCTGCTCAACTTCAACATTATGCACTCCATACTGTATATAAATGCCACTTGTTTTGCACATTTCCAACTGCCAACCTCTGTATATTTTATTTTATTGTTTATTCTATTGTATTTAATTTTTAAAATATATATATATATATATAACACACACACACACACACAGATATACATATTTAGTACACACATTCAGCAATGCACATACACTCTTATATTGTACATATATCTATTCATATAATTCTCAGATTCCCATTCTTATATTTTGCTTTGTTCCTGTTCCTTGTATTTTGCACACCTCTGTTGCTTGTGAAGCTTGCACACAAGAATTTCACTCGCATGTGCTGTACCAGTGTACCTGCACATGTGATGTGACAATAAAAGTGATTTGATTTGATAACAGCGCGAATTAACAAAACACTGTGATGTAAAAGGAATAAGGATGGACTGCTGGCCCTGTAACAAATTAAGTGGTGGAATCTATGCAGAAGGGATGAAAAACAGATTTTGAAGTTATGATGTCCTTTCTGATGGACACAAGAATGGGCAGATTTTCTGTGTTTTACAAAACAATATATGAAGCAAAATATATTAAGTGGAGAAATGCATATCTTGTAAAAATGGCATCTCGTTTATTTGTTCCATTAAAGTTGAATGGAACAAAAAGGAGAAAAGCAAATGTCATATCAGAATTCAAGAACCTATTAAATGTGCTTTGGATTTAGCTGGTGTTCTAAATCAAAGCACACCAGCTTTGGAGCTTTGGATCACCCCTGGATCACCCTAAGGCTTTGCATTGGGCCAAAATTCCTCCACAGCAATGTGAATTGCCAGTTACCATAAACGCTTGACTGTACTTCTTGCTAACAAGGGTGGCACAACCAGTGTTTGGGTTTAGGGGGAATTTACCTATTCAAAGAAGGCCAGTAGGATTTGGAAAGCTTTTTTCAATAATGAATACATTATTTAAACACTTAGTTGGTTTATCAGTATCTAATATAAAAATTTGTTTGATGTTTTAAAACATGTAAATGTGAAAAATATGCAAAAAGAAAGAAATCAGGAAAGACCCTTTTTTAACAGATCTTTAAGGTGATTAATAAATATTTTCTGACCCAATCACAACAAAGGCACCATTTCTTTGAAATAGCTAAGCTAATCTCAGTGATGGATAATGGCGACAGTTCAATAAAGACATGTCTGTAGGAATTCATGTGGCTGTGTGGAAAGTGCTGAGCACAATGTTTTAAACAAGCAAGTCTTTCAACCAAAGTCAGAAGCAGATGGAGGGCTTTTAACAGTGAACAGTGCACTATTTACAAGGTAATGCAGTATAATTTTTAATTTAAAAAAAAAAAAAAATTAAAATTATACTGGCCATCCATCTTCAGCAGTTTATCTCTTCCCTTCTCCTGCCTTTCAGTAGGTCTTGACTGTTGGCACTATCTCCTCTCCAGTCCCTTAGACAATAACTCTGTGAGCAACCTACTGGATAACTGCCATGGCACACTGAATGCCAGACAAAAATAATCTTCTCCCAGTGATAACCAAGCAATCTCAGAGCTTTGGGGAGCCACAAGCACTATCCAGAGAGCATTGGAAGAAAACCATGGTTGGCATAATGGGGCAATGACATAAGGACCTGTGAGTTAGACAAATACATCCCTGTCACCTGTAGTACGACTGCTGACTGAAGATGAATAGACACCACTGAAACATCACTGAACATAGATATTTTTTCATATTTATGCCAACAACATACTTTGAATTACAACATTAATTTTACACTGTAATTCTCCAGGAATTAGTTATAATTTAAATGACAATTTCTTTTATGTGAACTGCCTTGCCTTTTTTTCCCTGGTTTTTAGGAATTGTAACTTTTTAAAGGCTGCCCAGAATGTTAAAACATCAATGCTGATTTTAAACTCTTATCTGAACAGAGCTCAAATGTATGCTGGCATGGCACATTAAACACAAAGTTTTCAATTCAGTGTCTGAAAAACTTCATATGAAAACATAACTGCTTTGCCTGCTTTTTTGCTATTACATTAAGCATATTCTAATCAAGGTCATTTTTGCCAGATGTACACTCACAAAACGCTTCATTAGGTAGATGTTACTTAGGTCGTACTCCTTTTGCCTTGATAACTGTCTTAATTGTTCGTGATAGAGATTCAGCAACGTGTTGGAAACATTCCTTAGAAATTTTCGTCCACATCGACATCACATGTGCTGTAGATTTGTCAGCTGTACAACACTGATGCAGATCTCCCATTCCACTAAATTTAAAAGGTGCCCTATTGCAAGTAAACAATTTATATAGCGCTTTCAGACAACTCCCAGCTGAAAACAAAGTGCTGTACACTTGACATGACAAAAAATGATACATTAAGTTTAAAAAAAGATAAATAATAATAATAAAATTAAATTTAAATAATAACAATTAAATTTAAATTTAAACAATAAAGTCAGCACATTAGATTAAATTAAAGCAGTAAAATCAGGGTCAAACTGTGTCATAAGCCAAGGAATAAAAATGGGTTTTAAGACGTGTTTTAAAAATGGACAGTGAAGGGGCCTCTCTAATGTGCAGGGGCAGGTTATTCCAGAGGTTAGGAGCAGCAACAGAGAAGGCCCTACCTCTCTGAGCTTTCTCTTAGACATGGGTACCTCCAGGAGCAGCATGTCAGCTGACCTGAGAAACCTGGAGGGGCGGTGTAAGACCGTTTAAGCATTTAAAAACAAACAATAGAATTTTAACATGAACTCTAAGATATAAGTGCAGCCAATGGAGTGAAGCCAGGATGGGAGTTATGTGCTCTCTTTTGCGAGTTCCGGTTCAAAGTCATGTAGCGGCATTTTGAACCAGCTGCAGACGAGAAAGAAGAGACTGACTAACTCCAAAATACAGAGCATTACAGTAATCCAAACTAGATAAAAGCATAAATTACGGTTTTAAAATGCAGCCTGGATAAAATAGGTCTTACCTTTGCCAAGCGCCTTAAATGATAAAAACTGGACTTGACAGTAGACCTAATTTGAGTGTCCAATTTAATATAACACACTGCACTTAATCATCAGTTATTATTAATCTCTGGCTCTCTTCCACAGCGAGTCTTTGTCCTGTCTTCCTCCCTTCACCCCCATCCCGTCCTGGTTCTGCCTGAGGTTTCTTCCTGTTCCCGTTTTTCCTTCCCACTGTTGCCAAGTGCTTGGCAGAGGGTTGTCTGTTTGTTGGAGTGTCTTTCTAATATTGTAGGATCTCCTTGAGGTAATTGTTGTGATTTGGTGTGATATAAATTAAACTGAACTGAACTAAACTGAATCAAATTGAATTGAATTGAACTGACCTGAGAGGCTAGAGCAATGTGTGCAATAAAGACAATCTCTATTAAATACTAAATATATATACTTACTAATATATTATTATTATTAGTATTATTATATATCATAATAATACTAATATATTATTATATTTAATATATATTACTAATATATTCTTTAAAGTTAGAGGGTTGTTAGTTTAAATAACCTATCTTCTGTGCTTCAGTGTTTCTGTAATATATTCTTCATTGCATTCCACGACCACTTCCACTGACTCAATCACTCCATTTTGTGCAAAAACATTAAAATTATAAATCAAATATGAACAAATAGACACATAAAGACTATAGATTGAAAGACTGACAAATCTTTTTAAATATAGAACATAGTAGAAATAATAAAAACACACGACTAAGTCAGCCCTGAGCTTATCTAATGTGGGACAGGAACTATAGCCCTTATATAAAAGGGACCAGTAATGTCAGTAAACACACCACAGTGAATTTGGCAATGATTTTTGCAAATGTATCCATGTCAGATTAATGCCAACACCAAGATACACATACAGATGTGCACAGGTGACAATGCACACCAACGGCCCAAAGGTGTAACCAGCATTCCTCACAGTGCCTGTGGAATCAAAACTCAAGTTCAAACATTCTTGATGTGAGCCATGTTCTCAGGAGGACCAAAATAAAATAACAAAATCCAGAGTACACTCATGAGGCAACACGACTGAACAAATACAATAATTCAATTTGCTGTTCAGCTACATTCACATTCATGCTTTCCCTCCTTTAATTAAACTCTTGTTTAATTAAATACTGCTCTATTTTTCTAATAGTGCTCTTTTTTTCTAATAATAGAAAAAAATAAGGAAAAACCTTTTGTTTTTGGTAAATCCTCTTCATCATCATTCAGAAACTTGGAAAATCAATGCTAAGGCACATGAAACCTGTTATGTATGCTGGTATTTGGTGGCTCAGTAATTCAGCCTAGAGACCAGCCGGTCTCTCACACTGTATATTGTCAGAGCCAAACATATGGCAACAAAGATGTAGACAATCAGAAAGACTTTGAACAGAAAGAGTTCAAATATAGTTCAGAAAGGGTACATATATAGAGAATTTATTTCATTTCAAAATTTGCCATTTATTGGGTAAAATCACTCAAAATAAATAAATAAAACATAACCTAAACATGCAATTTGTTTCTGGATAGATGGCACTGAGGACAAGAAAGGCAGCATGAGCTGGCTGTCACATCCACCCAAACAACACTATAATTTCTATGGAGAATGGCTATATACTTCAATCTATCACCAGCAAAGGGCCTGACACATGTTGTGAATATGTATGAGTTTATGGCAATTAAAAGCAGGAGAGCACAGGCAATGACAGCACAGACAGAAGAGCTATGGGCCATTCAATGCTGCAGAGATGTGATTCCTCTGCCCCACACCACTCCACACCACTCCACACAGCTACTTTACTGGTTTTGTAATTCCCCTCTTTTCTCCCCCTCAAGTCTTTCCAATCCACTCCCACTTCCTTTTCTGCTGGATCTGAGTACAAATTAATCTTTTCTGCTCCACCCTTACTTTTCAGCCAGACACATATAGCAGCATATGAAAAGTAAAACATCTCCTAAACACAGACAAAAAAAGTGAAAGTTTTCAGAGACTGGGATTCAAAGTCGCCCGAGACTTTTAGTAGCTACACCTAGGGTATCAATCTGAAAATTCCAGGGGACTTCCTTCTTTAGTTATCGCATTCACAAACTTTGGTGTCCATCCGCCCGGTGGGTCGACGACATCAGCTTTGAACATTTGAGGGGTAAAAAGCTAAAAATGTCATTACATGGCTTCTGTCAATGATTCTCGAATCAACTGACAAGAGTCAATGAGTCTAGTTTATTATTTATCCATTATTTAAACCCTGCATCTCCGTTCATATCTTACTGACAGAATAGGCTGGTTGTGTCTCCTGAAATGAGACACAAGTGTTGTCAAATTTCAAGGTATGCAGGGGTGGTGGGCACATCCTTTTACAGTCCTATGTGGGACCATTATTTGTACCTTATGTTGCTAACATTATTTTACTTTTGTAGCATGTTTTATACAGCATGACAATGGTAAGCAGTAGTAGTAATAAGGTGGCACCACTTCAAAATGGCGGCCAAAATGGCACCAAAACAAAATGGCAGTCACCCAAGGCGGGTTGACAGGTTTCGTGCGTGTGCGCATGCGCGTTCAGGGGTGGTACCCACTTTTTATTTACATCTAGGCAAAAGTGATGGTAATTGTGTTTTAATCACACTAATTTTATGATTCTGATGTCACAGCATGCAGCGTTGCAAGCGTTTTATTTATTTAAAACGGGTCAAATGGGAATTCCTTCTGTACGGTTTCAGAGGCTACCAGTTTTAACACAATAGGTGGTCACAAATAACATTCAGCACCCTTTAGAAATAAATGCTGCAGTGATCCTTCTAAAACCAGGCGCACAGACCCACTCCGTCTTTTCAACAGCCGGTTAATTGTTTAGG
>VUQG01040672.1:0-11883 GCA_015106755.1 Etia nguti
AGGCCTCGAGGACCAGTGTCCTGCAGGTTTTAGATGTGTCCTTGATCCATCACAGCTGATTTAAATGGCTAAATTACCTCCTCAACATGTCTTGAAGTTCTCCAGAGGCCTGGTGATGAACTAATCATTTGATTCAGGTGTGTTGATCCAGGGTGAGATCTAAAACCTGCAGGACACCGGCCCTCGAGGCCTGGAGTTGGACACCTTTGGTCTACAGGTATTTACGCTGCCCCCAAGTGACCAATAAAACATCTGCTAATGCTTCCATGATAGGTAGCCTCCCAACATAACCACTTACCATCATCACAACAAAATATAAATGAAGAAACCAGTGGGAAGATATTGGTGATGTTGATATCAGCAGTGGTAAATATTTGATGAAAGCAAAAAAAAGGGATTAAAAGCTGAACCCTGGCTTTTACTGATGTAACAGTGAGTAATAACGTCACTGATTTCTTTTAATGACCGTCTGTCTGCAGACATGATGCCCAGTTTGTTTCACTGGGGTCAAAACAGAAAAAACTGATGCAATAAGAGTAGGTTTCATCAGTTTGTTATGCAGAATGCTTACCTCATAATGACTCTGCGCTCTCTTCAGTGAGCATGCCAGATGGCAGCATCACGGCACAAAGCTGGATTAAGAAAACCTTTAATGAATTCAAGGGTAAGAGTGTGAATGAATGTACAAATCCCAGGATTGTTTTGGAGCTAATTACACTTTAATGAAAAGCAGTGGTCCATCTCCCAGCCCTCCGGATGCAAACGCATTCACAAATGTTGCAATGGGATCTAATTAATTCCACTTTTTTATGTTGCACTGCAGTAAAGCCCTCAGCACGAGCTGTTGATGGTTGTTTACAGATGTATACATGAATCAGCTTTTGTATGTCTATTTTATGCTGCTTTGTTTCGATTTTAAGCCTGTTTCTGTTTTTTGTTCCTTTAGTAGTTTCAGTGACAGTTTAAGATCCAGCCTGCTCTTGGCCATAAATCCATTGTTGCCCTGGCTCAGTTTTCCATCAGTGAAACAGCTGTTGCAGACAAGAACAGAGAAGGAGGCTGCATCCCCAAAGTGCAGTGCAAATGCTGTCATCAGCTCACAGCAGGACACATCTGTACAGCAGCTGAACACAAATACAAACTGACATGACGGCGCAGCATCAGAAGATTGACTGCCTCACAGCAGTTGGGGGGGGCACATTATCACGTTACATGTATAATGAAACTGGATTCTCGAAAATGACCGAGTGGGTTGTTTAATACGGTTACAATGACATTTTGGGGTTAAGAGACCTCCAGCAGAGGTGTAAATAAGTAAAATGTGGATATAGTGGAACCACAGACTGTATATAAACGATGTATGCAGCTGCTGTGATGTCATTCACTGGTGTTGTTTTTGATATAAAGTCAACCTACAGAGAGGCTTTAGAGGAACACCTACCGCACTGTGGAAAGACTGAATGCTGATTGGTAGAAAAGATGGCTTAAACAGGAAAGGAGGGAAAAGCACCTGAGAAGCACTGCGTTCATTGTTTTTAATCCTCAGACTGACTTCCTTTAAGTTTTATTTCTTTTCGTGAAAAGAAAAGAAAAGGGAAAAAAAGGCCTTAAAATGACATTCATTTACTGCAGTAACAGATTACTGACTTTAGGCCTTAATAAGGTTTAAACAGGTGAGCAATACAAACATTCACCACCTGGTGCAGTTGCCATACAGGATGTTTATTTCTGTTGTAAAGAGGAAGGAATTAACAAGGAAGTCTAGAGGGGTTCGCTATAGACTGTATATAAAAGATGGCTATAGCCTCCAGCTCTGTTTTAAAAAAAGAAACGCTTTAAACCTGCATTCTCTCTAATAGCCAGGAGGGGGTGACTTATGGTGACTTCTATTGCAAAAAGAAGTCCATCTGCAAAGACATCTTTAGTAAATATTTACACACTGAATGCATTGTGAAAAATTGCAACTGGATTTTATGGATCCAAACTTGCTGTGTAACCTATATACACGCCAAACGTTTTGCCTTTTTTGGAAAAATTGTCCTCGAAAAATGCACTATGAAAAATAACAGGAAGTTGACACGAAGCGGTGTTGAGCTGGTCCTGATGTTCAGAGAAATGGAAGAAACGGAAATCCTGGGTTCATCCAATTCTCACAAGAAGGCATGCGTAGTGATAAATTTCATGGTTTGATCCAAGAAAGGTGTAGCTGTAAAGCTGTAGCACGACTACTTTTTGCACCAAATTTGTCAAGTGAAATTATGCGGTCGGTATGAACGGCTGCATTATGAATAGGTGAGTCCAAAATATATTTTAAACGTGTAAAATATTCACATGGATTTTACACCTCCGGTGTGTAAAGGCCTTTATGCTCCAAATGAAAAGTAAAGCAGAATTTTTTTTATGGCTACAATGTAAAATGTCGCTTTCATAAGAGCATTCAGCGTACCTCTTTTTCTAAGAAAAGAAATCTCTCGCTCATCACGTACCACTTCACAGAGAAAATGCTGAAAAAGCATCATAAAGGGACTTTGCTAAACAGTGGGTGACATCACAGTGGATACAGCCATCTTTTGTATACAGTGTCAATAACAATATAATACAGTTAAATAATATCCGGTGCTGAGTGACAGTCGGGGGAAGAGGTCGAGTCGTACTGATTGAGGCCGGTTTGTGAGGAAATCTTTGATCCTGGAGGCCAGGAAGCTGCTGCTGGCCTTGTACCACTCCACAGTGGAGACTCTCCTACTGCCTGGATGTTTGGTACGCAGGGGCCACAACTGAGAACAGGAAGGCTGCGCAGAGGGTAATTAACACCGCCCAAAAAATAATGGCTGCCCTCTGCGACCCCTGGAGGCCATCGCCAGATCCTCCTGTCTCAGGGGAACAAGGACCATCACAGGTGACCCCTTGCACCCCGCCCACCACCCATGACCTGCTGCCCACTGCCCACTGCCCACTGCTTGGCGCCTCAGGTGAATCAGGTCCCACACCTCCAGACTCACTAACAACTTCTTTCCCTGGGCCATTCGGACCATTGACAAACACTACCCCCCCCAACACACACACACACACACACACACACACACACACACACACACACACACCCCACCACTGCCCACCCACCACTCTGAGTCATGGTCTGTGTAACCCTCATCCCTCAGGCCACTCGCATATGGACTCTATTCTCAGACCAAGTCCTTTGCACTACTTCCAAGCACTTTGCAAGTTGTTCTCTAATGTGTGCCTTTCTCTTATGTTTGTATATATATCTCTTGACTGTATATACCTCTTCTGTTTGCTATTTATTCCTGATGTCTTTAATGTTTTTATTTTTATTTTTTACTCCTGCACAGCTGGCGTGGAGCACCCAAAATGTCTTTGTACATGTACAATGACAATATTCTATTCTATTCTATATACAGTTACTTATCATCAGTAATACCAAGTACAGTAAAGTGCCATTTGTAGAGAAGCTGAAATAATAACTGCAGACCTGAGTATTGCAACCATCTGAGAATTATGCAGAATTGTAAGGAGACCACCGCACCTAAATGAAGCCACTCATACAGTAGAAAAGGGGGAATTGTCATTAGTTTTCCAGATATTTGTTCATAAATCAAAGAGTTCTTTAAAATTATCCATACAAAAATGCTTTCTAACATACATCCATCCGCTTGTCCTTTTCAGGGTCGCTGGAGCCTATCCCAGGGCGAGGTACACCCTGGACAGGTCGCCATTCTAACACAGAAAGACAGACAACCATTCGCGCTCACATTCACACCTATGGGCAATTTAGACTAATCCATCAACCTATCCCCACAAACTGCATGTCTTTGGACAGTGGGATGAAGCTGGAGTGCCCGGAGGGAACCACGCAAACACGGGGAGAACATGCAAACTCCACACAGAAAGACCCCGGCCTGATGGTGGAATTGAACTCAGGACCTTCTTGCTGTGCGGCAACAGTGCTAACCACCATGCCACCGTGCTTTCTAACATCTCAAACATAAATTCCCTAGACGACTTTTGAACCCCTTACATTACTTACACTGTTGCACCACAAAGATGTCTGAAATCTTGCTACATGAAGCATCATTAACAACATAGAAATATACTATGCAACTCTAAATATATCTGTATATCTACACCTTTACCAGTCAGCTGATCCACAGGTGCCTTATTCATCTACTGAGGCTGCACATGCATGGATCTGCTGGCCACACCTCCAATTTAAGTTTAAGCAACTATTTCAGATACTCCACAAAAACTTCTGCATTCAGCCAGAAATAAAGATCTCACTCACTTTCATACCCCCCAGCCCCCTCCCCACACACACACACACGCACACACACACACACACGCACGCACACACACACACTCTGCGGTTTTTGCCAGAGCATTCTTCCATCTGCTGGAGCTAAACCACTGTGACTCAGCAGAAATATAAACATCTCACACGCAGGGAGGGCCGCGTGCAAACAAAGCAGAAAGGAGTCATATTTAATTCATAAGCCAGTGCATTGCAGGAAAGACCAGATTGTCTGATATGCCGAAGCCTGGAAGGTCCTGGCAGCTGACTCTGGAGGTCCAGGAAATGACAGCCAGGGCCAGGACTGCAGCCGCCACGAAGCACACGTCAGACAGGAAGGAGCCCCGCTTAAGCTGTTTAATGTCAGTGGATACTTACTGTCGCTGGGTGGGCTTTCTGCATCCTGCAGGGCACAGCTGCATTTCCCATAGGACAGCTCTATCTTAATGGGCAGCAGAGGCATAATGAAGCATGGGTGGTGTATAAATGGATGCAGCAGAAGTGGCAGCCAAATTTATTTTCACCCTGGGAATTGGGTCTTTGTAATCTAATGTGGAGGCTGAGCTGTTTGTCTTTTTCTATACAGGAAAAAAAATTGCTCTCAATTACACTTAACCAAATGTAGTGATGGAGTCAGTCCACCATCAACCACCACAGGTGCACTTATTCTCACAGATTTCATATCATTAATACAAACAGGCTCAAATAATCTAGGTTTATTTGGAAATGAAACAGGACTACATACATTAAAAATAATATATATGGAAACAGAATGCATTTGGTTTCAAAAAACATTTTGATTATTGGAAGTCTTACATGCTCACCCCAAACTGTGGTGGCTTTATCAGTTTGTTTGTGGACCTGCTTCCCCATTTTACCATTTACAAGACTGCAGCAATCAAGCAAAGAATAAGTGGGCAGAAAATCTAAAATATGAAGATAAAGCATAGACTGTATACGTAAGATGGGGAGCATAATCCCATTTGTTGGCATTATGCTTTGCGACTTGGAAGCACAGAGCGGAAAGTCTTAAACGTCACCATGATGTGACACTGGATGTGTCACATGTGAGATGAATACTGCCTGAAGAAAGGTTCGACACTGCTGTAATATGACATGTAATATAATCAGGCTTCTTAATGGCCACCAGAGGGCGACACTTAAACTTGCAAAAAAAAATTCTGCTGTATAGAAGTTCAAAGAGGAAACTGCACTTAAATGCCTTGCTCTCTCAGCTCAGTAACCCCTTTCCTGATGCTTTTTTTGGGGGGCTCTGTCAACAATCATCTGCCCGACAGCTCATTAGCAAGTAAGCATGCTTTATCTCTACATTTCAAAGTCACATCTGCCTCGTTGTGAATTCCACTTCCACAAAGCTATAAATTTTTATTCTTTTTTTCTTTTATAAACACTCTATGGCTAAAATAATTCCAGAAGTGAGGCCAAATCAGAATCAGTGTGACACTGTTTTCGATCTTTAACCAAGGCCGATTACTTTTTTCTTTCATTCAGATCACAGAAGACCTGGATTTAATAGCTCCACCACTCGTTGCTACAGTGGAAACATCCAAACATATCCATATTCACACTGCAGTATATTAGGAAACTTAACAGGACGCAGTTGCTAGTGCATGAACATGTGTATGCTGATAGGAGGGGGTGCTACAGCGGGGTTACTGGCCTAATGTTTTGTGTCGGATGAAGCACCGGCAGCCACACTGATCATTTTTCATGCCCTGCCTCATTTCACTAAGAGGCCCAAAATGACTGCTGGTGGCATTTTTTATGTCGGTTATGAGACATGCAGAAAAAAACAAAAGACAGAGAAAGAACTGCAGCTCTGACAGCAACAAAACAAACCCATAAACTCTAATGTGCACTTGAAAGAAAAATCTTTATCGGCACTCGCAACAGTCAACAGTCTTTACTTTAATAACTGTGAAAACAGTGATTATTTTTTTAGCAGTAAATTCATGTTGAGCAGGTGAAACACTCCACACTAAAGCAGCAATGAACAGTTTAAATGATCAATAATCACACCCTAAACACTGCATGACACAAATCACCCTCCATACACATTACAAGCCTTTCATTTACATTTTATCAATAAAATAATCAATATGGCCTGTTTGTTTACCCTCTACTGGTTGGTAAAAGATTAAGTCACATTTTTGTTTTCATTTTAAATGGTAAATGGCCTGTATTTGTATAGCGCTTTACTCATAAATTATTTTCAAATCACTAGAAAGATTAAAAAGAAAGCCCAAGGAGCATTGACCAATCACGGTTAAGCAGGCTTTATGCAGGCTTTATGCAGGTCCGTACAGAGATATCGCCAAAATGCAATATCCAAACAATCGTTAATCTTCTCAAAAAAGAAAGAAAGAAAAAAAGACAAGATAGACGAATGGACCGAGCAGGCCTGGCTTGGATATCATCCCAAAACACTGGCCATCACTCTGAACGGGGCTCATTCAACAGTAAGGTTGGGGTTGATTCTCAACCAGTCATATTCTTTTAATGTTCACTGAAAGATGCAAGTCCAGTAAGTGAACAACATTTTTGGGGGGGCCGTTTGTTTATGATAGGAGAGTAAAGGAGGGAGAAGGCATGCAAATGGTGTGGGGTCAGATTTGAGCCCGGCCCTGTGCAACAGCCTTATGTTTTAAGGGTCACCTGCTCTGTGAGCACTGAGATATACTGGCATCCAGTCACTAGAGCAATATTTAAAGTGACTCATCAGGGAAGGTAGCTATGTACTCCTGAGTTTGTCACTCGTAGTTGTAAAGTCGTAAAGCATCATTAACATTTTTTTTCAGGTTTTTCCAAAAACGGAGCAGTGAGTATCACACGCCGCCGCTGTTTGTTTCTATCCATGTTCCCAGAAGTCGGGCCCTGCTTGCTGCTGACATCACAAAGCAGCAAAGCCATCATCAGGCACCAACACGTAGTCCGTCATGTGTCTTGACTAAGTTGTTACGAGAATTCGTGACACTAATGGCCTAATCTGACACAGCGTTTTTCATCATTACTTGATACAGTACGATGCGTTCGTATAGTAACCACTAAATGTGGATGACGTACAAAACTTCCTGAGATAATCACGAGGAAAGCATTCAGGTGTTTCTTCTGATACGGCTAGCACGCTGCTGCCATTTATTTTTAAATTATTCCGTAGCAAAGTTAGTGTACTTTCTATAAACAACACCTCAACAATTGTGATTGTGCCAACATGCCACATTTTTATGCACATCTTCAATTTGCACATAAAAACGAAGTGGGTGGAAATGCTGGCAATTTGTAGAAAATCATTTTACATTTGTTCGAGGTGGACAAATTTAGAATAAGCGAGCATCAAAACAACAACAAAAAGAAATTATGAATTTAACGGGAAAACGTAACATTTCTGAAGCTTTCTTCAGCTTTCTTCTTGCTTACTTATTCAGCATTTTCAACAAAGTCTCATTATTTGAATTCATTTGAAACCTAAAATGCTTTGATAGCAGCTGACTGAGAAATGAGTTAATCCTAAACTGGTAATCTGTTCATTATAAACAGCAGCTAATAAATCACATTTTGTAGTCTTCTGGAATTCATTAAACAGCACGGCTAGATGGTCATTAATTTCTGTGGCTTCATTTTTTTTTTTTCTCATTTGCTCCAATAAATACTTTTACTGCTCTAGATCTGCCATTGCTGTCTGTTTTTTATATTATTATTATTATTGAATTTGTTTATGAAACAGTTCAAAACATTCTGCAAGAGCTCCATGGGTGACCTTCAAAATATATCTTTCATCGCAAAACACCACCTAAGCCCCTTTACACCACTGATGTTAAGCAATGACACAAGAATCGGATGTTTTCTTTGGGGGTGCTGAGGGAGTTGGAGAAACTTGTGTGGGTTGGTTAACTGTTCTGCTGTTTGAGTACAAGGAGGAGGAAGTACTGGTTTGTGAAGAGGCGCTGGTGTATTGGTACCCAGAAGACACCGAGCTGGATGGGTACCCAGAAGACACCGAGCTGGATGCGTACCCAGAAGACACCGAGCTGGATGCGTACCCAGAAGACACCGAGCTGGATGCGTACCCAGAAGACACCGAGCTGGATGGGTACCCAGAAGACACCGAGCTGGATGCGTACCCAGAAGATGCTGAGCTAGACTGATAGGGGGAAGAGGTTGTGCTAGACAGGTGGAAGGAAGAGGTTGCGCTAGGTGAGTAAAAAGAAGAGGAAGCACTGGCTTTATATCCAGAGGAGGCCGTGCTAGGTTGGTAAGCCGATATGGTAGCTGCTGGTTTTGGTGCTGCCACTGGCTTTGGTGCTGGTGATGCACCACCACTGTGCACCATTGCACTAACTAGTGGGTGTATGGTCTTGTATTTTATCAGGTACTCTGGGTAGATCTGGTGCTTCTCAAACACCACAAATATGGAGGGGTTCATTACATCGTCAACACAGCTGTCATAGAAGTTTATGTCCCCTCCGTCCTTCGAAGGAGGTCGGCGATAGTCAGAGGACCCTTTGGTGTAGTCTCCCACCAGCACCCGTGAGATGAACATGTCTCTGGCGTCAGTGTCACCGGTGTAGTTGTGGGAGTATTTGGCATCGCGGGCAAAGTAACTACCTGTGTTTAGACATCAAAAGAGACCATTGTGGTTATTGGGCAAAAGAATTCCCATAACCAGAGAGTTACAAAAATGTCTGTTTGGTGAGTTTGGAGCTTTTGTTTTTTAAATGTATGGTTTATGAAAACATGTTTTTTAATCAATAACTGTTTCAGCTTGAACATTTCTTCCAATCACCTTTGCCAAAAGCCGTTCCATTAAGTCCGCAGATTCTCCAGTCAAAGTTGTGGTGGCAGATGGTGTCTACAAATTTGGAGTGAGTGCCATGAAAAAGCTTTTTCTCAGTCACATTGCCCCCTTTGTTTTTGGTCTTCATCTGATTCTTCTGCCTTGATATAGGAGACATACAAATATCGTACATAAGTCTGGTTTATGTCTATATGGCATGTGTGTGTCTGTGAAGTGAATTTATGTGCACTTGCAGCATCAGTCTCAGTGGCTAAGCATGGGAAGCAGGATAACACTAAATGCAAAAATGCTGCCAAACAGTGGAAAAGTAGAAAAAAGTCAGAAAGTGTGCGCTGACGTTAGACTGTGTACAAAAACATTAAAACAGCATCTGGCTCTGAGGAGTGACACCAGTGCAGGGAGCTTAAATCTGTATTCTGGGGTGGCTGTAGCTCAGGTGGCAGAGCAGGTCAGCCACTAACCAGAAGGTCGGTGGTTCGATCCCCGGCTGCTCCGATCCCCGGTTGCTCCAGGCTGCATGCCAAATATCCTACTGGTGATCAGAGCGCCCGGTGGCGCCAGTGTCCGGCAGCCTCGCCTCTGTCAGTGCGCTCCAGGGCAGCTGTGGCTACAATGTAGCTCGCCATCACCAGTGTGTGAATGACTGAATGTAGTGTAAAGCGCTTTGGGGTCCTTAGGGACTAAGTAAAGCGCTATACAAATGCAGGCCATTTACCAAATCACCACCAGGGGGCAAAAAATGGATAAAAGAAGTAAGTTTATTGAAGTCTGTGATTTGTGGACCACAGATAAGACAATAACATAGTTGAAATCTATTAAACATTGAGTTATTTGGAAAATACAGGTGAACAGACATTAAGTGGCATACGTACCATTGAAAGACTTCCCAAAGAGCTTTGTTTTGAATCCTTTCAACTTTGACAATATCAAAGCCTCTCATGGTTTTACAGAAATGAGTTTCAACCACCTTAAATTCTTCTGAAGTGTGCTGGATTGAGATTCGCTGTAAGAAAACAAAGAAATATTGAGATCTTTCGAGATGAGCATTTCCCTTCACCATTCAGTTAAACATAAAGCTAAAGAATTCACATTGAAAATTTAGGAGTACAAATATAAATTCTATAATGTTATTTTTAAACAAGGTCAGCAATAGTGTTAAAAAAGGCATTTTAGTGCCAAAAACAACAGCTTGACGGCAGAGTCGGACTACACGGAGAAACGCAGAAACAGAAACTGTGCATTCGAGGATAGGAAATATATTTTTCTAAGCTTGGCTTTTTTTTTAAAAGCTTTTTTTCACAAATATGTTCTTAGCAAAACTTATTTGGGAAAATCTTTTAATATTTAACAGCTGCTCATGTTTATTGTAGAAATTCCACTTGAAGGCAAAGGCATCTGCACAGGAATCAATTCAAAGCAACGTGGGAACCAGTGAATCAATAACGTAATTGGAATTTGACTTAAATCGACAATGGGTGAATACGGGCGGGTCCCAAACTAAACTTTCCAAATCTCTGAGGCAGCCAATGAGAACTTAAATGAGAGGGAAGGATAATGTTTACTGATATATGACAGGGTGGTAAACACATTAGAGGGTGAACTAGGCAATCAGTTTCATATATATATATAAAATGTCTAAACTGGAGTGTGAGTTAAAACAGTAGAGACATAATAGTAATATTTTATGGTTTCACAATACCGAATATCCTGTTTCAGGGATCTGTGTCTTGTCCCAGTTGTCTGGTATGGAAACAGATGTTTTAACCACGGGCCGTCTGCACAGAGAGAGAGAGAGAGAGAGTTAGGATGACTTTAAATATGACGAGGTTTGGATATAATACGTCTGAAAACAGAAGTAATACAAATGCCATTCTTTCCCTCCCTCTCTTTCTTTCTCCCTTTCCTTTCCCCCAGTCATGTCTGTCCCGTATGTAACAACTGAAAATAAAATAAAATAAATAAACAATAAAAACAACGTTCAATCAAATGCACCAATACGGCAAGGCCGGGATGGTCCACTTGGTATAGTAAATCCGTCGGGCATCTTTCTTGGCCTTCAGACAATAATTCTGATGGCAAAAGAACCAAACGGGACAGGCGGCAAAAAAAAACAAAAAACAAAACAAAAAACAAATGCCATTAAGAGTTTCCTCAATATACAGACACCTTCACTTTTTATATACAGTTCAAGACTTCACTTTAAATCAACAAAACATTTTTCCATCACATGCCATAATGACAAGAGCTCATGTTTGTCATTTTTAGGGTTTTTTTGTTTGTTTATCTATTTTTTTTAATAATTGCTAAATAAAAAAGAAGAATTATGACCCACTGCTGAGATGATCTGGATACAGTTAAGAAAGACACACATCTGAGCATACAATAACCTCCACAGTTCATACTAATATCAGAAAAAAACAAACAAACAAACCATGAAGTCTTAGGAACTCTTTCTTGACGTCCAAGGTGACAGGCCTCACCAGGTCTAGATCAGGGCAAGGGTCTAGAATCATATCTAGGGGTGGGTTTTGATTATCCATTTTCCGATTAAAATCGATTCTAGCTTGAATAAAGCGATATCGATTCATTAAAATCCTGAATCGATTTTTAAATATAAATTTATTTTGCCCGAAATGCCAGAATCTCAGGTTAAACCTCACAAAATTTCGACAACCACCAAACAGCTAAAACAGTAAATGAGAGCAGGTACACGGATTCTGCACAAAGACTTAAACACAGAGCGGACCCGACGCATCAG
>VUQG01040675.1:0-15106 GCA_015106755.1 Etia nguti
AAAAAAAAATAAAAATATATATATATATATATATATATATATATATATATATATATATATATATATATATATATATATATATATATACTTTCTGTCGTCGTACACACTCTCTGAATGAACTTAACAGGGGGAAAAAAGCGATCGCAGGTTCAGTTTTAAAATCCTTTATTTACGCGGGTAAAAAAAAGTCTCACTGATAATAAAATGTTCTTTTTTTTGGAGAGATCCTAACAATAAAGATATTTTAATTGGCCCAAAAAGACCAGGTTGATTGTGATATATAACACAGAAACACAGAGATACTTGCAAAACAGCTAATTTCTTTATTTTATATATAAGCCTTTCGTAAATCATGTTTACTACAGCCTCATTTCCAACTTGAACAAGGATATTAGTCATAAAACCCCGCATAGAAACATCGGCAATCACTTTATTTTGTGCTGAAATTAGCTTATACTTATACTTTAGCTCTAACTCCAGGACTTTTGCGGTAGGCCGTGTGGTTACTGACACATGCGCTCACCAAAAGTCTCATTTCTTAATTAAACTCGGGAATTGCACCTTTTTTTTCGCAGGGCGAGAAGGGCGGACATGATGAAAGGTGTTCCTGTAAGGTGAGAAGGAAAGCTGGGGCTGCAGAGTAGTGTGCGCAGGGTGTGGGTGTTGGTCATTTGGTCAAAAAGGGGCTGATGTTGACTATCTCTACCTTGCTCATTAGATTGGACCATTGAATGATTCAGATCTTCCTAGGCCCTTACTCATCAGTCAGTTATCAGATCCGTCTGGCTTCATCATCATCATCATCAGCAGCAGCAGCTCGAGCTCAGCGAGGATCAAATCTAAGCACTAAAGTGGAAGGCATGCATCCCAGTTCGACGACCTCGACGCCTTTTTCCGTGAAGGATATCTTGAGGATGGAGCACCACCACGACTATGAGAATGATTTTCTAACGGCTGACCAGGTTGTGCCCTTGCATCATCAGCACGTGCAAGCTGCGCCCCAGAACAGCGACTTTTACGAATGCCACTCGGAGCCGCGCGCCTCGGAGATACTAGACAAGCTCGATACTCACAACCCGGCAGCAGAAGAGGAGATACACGAGCAGGGTGAGGTGACACGATTGACAACAAAGTCAGATTCAATTCACGAGCTGCTGGTTGTGGATTTAGGCAGCTCCACAAAAACACGATACCGGACGCGTTAATGAGACAGGGCCCGAGTGACACAGTTTCATTTTCCCTTCAGATCTCAGTCTGATAACCTAAACAGACCACAGGAATCTCACTGAAACAGTGAGATTCATGCCTCGCAATGTTTTCCAAAAGTAATCGGCACCCAAATAAATAAATAAAAAAAATTATGACTATTTTCTTCAAACTGCAGACTTCAAGATCAAAATGTGAGTTAGCCAAAAAATTTTTTTAATGTTGTCAGCGTTTGGAGTTTTGTAAATTTTGTCTTTAAAATCTCAACATAATCAAATTAGTTTTTTACTACAAATTTCCACTTTATTTAAGCTTTATTTTCAAAACATGTGGCAGAAGTATTTCACATTTCAAACAATTACAAATGATTTCACAAGTTTTAGGCAGTAGAAACGTCATGGTGTCAAAATGTGACTGTGTTTTTGTTTTGTGGTGCAGAGATGAGCGGTCTCGAGAGTCCATCTGATTGTGACAAACCCCCCCAAAGGCCCAGGGTGCGCAGGAAGCCCCGAGTCCTCTTCTCCCAGTCTCAGGTGTCCGAACTAGAAAGGCGTTTCAGACAGCAGCGCTACCTGTCCGCCCCGGAGAGAGAGCACCTGGCCCACGTGCTCCAGCTCACCTCCACCCAGGTGAAGATCTGGTTCCAGAACCGCAGGTACAAATGTAAACGACAGAGGCAGGACCAATCTCTGGAGCTGGCGGGTTATCTGCCTGCACCCAGGAGGGTCGCGGTTCCCGTGCTGGTGCGGGACGGGAAGCTGTGCGGTGCCGGTTCCCATTCAGCGCCTTACAATGTAACACTTGGACATTATAACCCCGCGCTTGGATACGGAAACGGCAGCATGTACGGCTGCACTTATCACAGCGCGTCACCTTCTGCGGCACAGATGTCCAATAGCCAGCTGAACGATTTAACAGGAAACACCGAGACGCTCTTCAGCCACGGGCCGTTTCAGGCCTCTCTACAGGGTATGAGAGGCTGGTGATAAAGGGACTAAACGGCTGTATAGCAGAAACCGCTGAGAAATTTCAGTATCAAATGTATATTATATAGTTGGTATGGGATCGTATTGTAATTTTCCGTTGTTCGAAAAATTTCTGATGGATCGATTCTGAAGAATAAACGCTTTAATATTCAGTTTTACTTTTTTTGTGTCTAGACGCAAATTCTGAATTAGGGCAATCCGGGGTTGGTTGGTACACTTTTTGCTCTTGCAAGAGGTGCTGATCATTGAATTACTTTCAATTATAACAAAAATATAACAAAAACTATAGAAGCATCAACGACACTGTGTGACAACCCTGTAACAGGGTTGGTAATTAGCGGGTTTCAGTAAAAAAATGGTTATTAAAAAATGTACAACTTTTTATTCTGTTTAGATAAATATATCAATAAGTTTAGAAATGAACGCCCCCTTCTATTTAAACCGTGAATATGAACCAGTCACAGTTATTATTTATTATAGTTAATATTCTTCATTCTTCCATTGTTTTAATAATGTAGCCTTTATTAAAGACACAAAAACAACTGAGAATAAATATCATTTTCAGGGCTTTGTTTCGAACTCATGTGTCACTGATATCATTAAAAAACGGGTTTTACAACACGATAAAAATGAACCACATTATCTGACTCTGAACTGCTCTCCTCTGGTCTTGGTCATGCTCGATCACCCAGGTAAGCAAGGTTTCCAGAATCTCTATTCTAAGGATGCTAGTTTTAATGTGGCAACCCTTTACTGCAATCAGAATCACACGAGTCACAGTTATGACAAATGCGTACTCCTGGACCGCCTGAGATAATCTGTGTGAAACTGATCTCACAGATCAGTTTTGACAGACAGTGCCAAAGACTGATTCCCATGTGATTTTTATGTGTAATGTCTTTACTTCAAATTACTTGTATTTGTAAACAGACTTCAGTGAACAGGATTTACAAAGGGTCTATATATAGAATTTAAAAATCACCTGTTTTTCAAGTATCTTTATGACTGTGTCTTATTGCACCCATACATTATAACCAATTTGGCCACGTAAAATATGTTTACAGAACTATTGTTATATTTGTTGCCATTTCTTCTTCTTCTTGACCAGATTACTCTTAAAAAAGACATTTTTAATGTCAATTAGACGTTTTTTCTGGATAAATAAAGTATATATATATATATATATATATATATATATATATATATATATATATATATATATATATATATATATATATATTGTGGCTTAAGATGGCTTGATATCCTTCATGAGTGATACATTTGAGATATGTTTCACGAATTATTTATAGCAGTTTAAACGACCAATCACTTTGTTGGCAAATACAAAAATTACAAATATTTTAATTTAGTTACCACAGTAAAAAACGGATTCAAATCAAAGCGATTACTTTTGGCTTTTTTTTTTTATAAGTGTGCATTTTTAAAACGACTAATGTTGTGTGAGCTTTTCATAAATTACATAAATTGACCAGTGCAAAACGAACGCGTGAAATACCCACGGTGCCCTTTAATGCGGCAGCAACAAGCAATGGGACAACCAGTCCTCTACCTCTATGTAGTCTATCGTAAAGTATAAAGACATGCAATGTGATGACTTCATATAAAGTGAGTTTTAACAATAGCTTTAATGTACTAAATTGCTCTTCATCAAATTATTCGTTTTAAAAAAAAAAAAAGATTCGCCGTGACTTTTGAGTGGAGCTTTAAAAAATAAATAAAACAAAGAAAGAACTCATTTGAAAAATTATATAAATTTGAAAGACATTGTCGCCCAGTTTTCCAGGATGAGCTCAAAAACGACAGATTAGGAACCTTTAAGTGTAACTGGTTGTGGCGTTGTCGTCTGTCGGGTTTATCAAAGAGAGCCATCAAACAGCTAATGGATGAAGTGACATCTGACCTGACAGCGCTGCTCTATCAAAACTCAGCTCATTATTGCCCCATTCACAAATCCGCTGATAAGGCCGGAGAGCTTGTCCTGTCCCGGGGCTCTGCTTAGTAAACAAACCCGCAGACAGAGTGGCTCTTTAACTTTTTCAAACTTTCAATCAAGTGGGAAACAATTCCAGTCTGACGTGTCGTGTATCGACGAGCCACAGGCAGGTGAGCGCCAATCAAACCCCAAAATACAGATTTCTGTAAAATAAAAATCTGTTATTTTTGATCATTAAAACTGACTCTTTGAACCTCTACAACAATAAAGTGTGGCATTAATTAAAAATTATAAAATCATAACCTTAAATCCATCAGAGATATATTTCGACGCGACTCGTTTCCCGTCAAAATCACTTTTGTTTTATCACGTGATTGGGGGGGAAAGTGGGTTTGTGTCATTTTTTATTGCGCATGAACGCAGAGAAGAAACACCTCTCAGAGAAGAGACACGGGCTGAGTGAGCATCTCTGCACAGATAAGGATGAAGCTGTAGACAGAGAGGAGACCAAGAGAGATCAGATAATGACTCTCTCTGTCTGTGTGTGTGTGTGTGTGTGTGTGTGGAGAAGGGCTTTGCAGAAGTTATGTTAATGGTGTGTGCCTTTTAAATGCAACTTTAAAAATTATATATAGGTCTTATTCTTCTTAATAACACCAATAAATAAATACATTTCATTATAGATCACGTGTAGCCATGAACTTTGGTGTGAACTATTTTAATTTTAATTTAGAAGCATAAAGAAAAGCCTTAAAATGACGTAACCCGGTGATCTCATGACACTGTAACTGTCTTTCAACTGAAGTAATTGGTTACTACAATCAGTGAAAAAGGTCCTCTGTCATTCGTAATAGATAAAGATGGGTTTAAAAAAGATGACATTCAGCAACATCTCACTAATGAATACTCAAATCTGTGTCTTTTCAGAGAGGAAAAATGTGAGCTCATGCGCAGTAGCTGTGCTTTGTTTTGAAAAGGTGGAGAGGGAGTTTTTCTTTTCTCCTCGTCCACATAAAGGTGCTTGATTATACTGCTTGTGATGAGGGGCAGTTTAAATAGAGAATGACGTGTGTCTGACCATGGCATGAAGAGACATTATGGTTCCCAAAGTCCACAAAGGGTTTAAGTCATGCTGTGATTACAAAGAAAGACGCATCCCTGACTATGTCAGAGACATCAAACGTCAGTGTGATGATGAACTGTTGTCTATGACTGTGCAGGAGCTCATCCACACTGCAACAACTCGCCTAAACAAAACTAAGAAATTGTTGATTTTTGTAGTTATGAGCTGCATGCAGACGAAATAACAGTCCATGGTACATAATCCCTTTTTTAAAGTGGGTGTCAGATTGGCTTTAAAGCTCCCTCTAGTGGAAAACACTAGAATAGCATTTATATAGCGCAAAACTATCTCACACGAGCCTGAGATAAGTTAGTTTAATTTTTCCCTCACTGAATTTGGAGAGGAAAAAAACGGTTCACAGTTACTAAATTCAGCATAATCGTGCAGTGTTACTTTATCTTTTTTGTGCAAACCTTAAACTCTTCCCTCTGATGACATATTTGTTATGTCACACACTTTACATAGAAGATTCTTGTGCAACAGCCAGGCGTAGGGTACAGTATAAAACAACTCTGATGCTGAGCAGATAAGAAGACAGAATGCTGACAAATCTGCTGCTGCGACAAGTCCTCGCAGTCACCATCTCAGACAATGAAACAGCAGGAAAATAACAGAAGATTGACGACACAAAAACTTTTGGTGGCTCAAAGAAAACATCGTCACCACTGCACCGGGGAGGGCAAATGCCTTTCTGGGCTGAAAGGTCAGCAGCTCTCTTATGTTACCTCTGATGCACATCTAGATAACTATGCCATGACTGTCTAGGACAGAGTGATTATAGAGGGAATGCCATTGTTTGGAGCAATCATGTCGATTGTCACAGAATAAGGGTGGTGGATGACCGCACAGATTCTTAAAAGAACCCCTTCAATCGTAGGACTTCCCCTCCCCGCACAGCCCAGGCGCTCGCTGTCATTGCTGACCTTGTTTTTGCTTATGTCATCAGACAAATATGTGAGGTTTCTTATTCTGTCAAGCATCCTTTTAACCACAATCAAATGTTTGTTAGATGGTGAAATAAAAGTGACACATGCCTGAAATAAATGCAATGTATGCATTTCTAGTAGAAAGTCATTTTGCACACAGCTGTAGTATGGTTTCGCTCGGTTCCACATTCAGTACAGTATGATCCAAAACTAAACGTAAGGAGTTTTATGGGGGAACAAACAAACTATGTCTAGACAAAAGTGGGATTTTCTGTGCTTACAGTTCAACATGCAGCAGGCTTTTAACAGGCAGACAGTCGCATGCAAAGATTTCATGGTGAGACATATCAAACATTTAATCTTAATACGCTGTTGACAAGACAGCAGGTAATGCAAACGAGGAACCTCGGGAGATTACACACAGATAGCTTTCATAAATGATTATCCACAACACAGGAAAGAACATGACAAACATGACTTAGTCTGGTGATAATATTTATATATATATATATAAAACATACAAGGCTGTATATTCATACACAGTGTATAATACATCCAAGGATGCAGTTTAAGTGCTGCTGACAATAGTAGCAGTCATCAGTGTAATGTAAGTGTGTGTTTGGTGAAGAGAAGCTGGTGGAGTCAGCGCCATCAGGGGCCACGGAGAGGGCTGTGTTTGTCATACCAACATTCACGCATTTCCAAATGAAGCATGAAATCCCAGAGCAACTCTGACACCGCCTGTAAACATCTTAGTGGACGGAGAAAGGTCAGGCCGGACCGCAGAGAACAACAAATAGACAGCCGTCAAACAATGAGCGTGTCCATTCAGGAGCCAGCCTAAATGTGTCCAACTCATTAGTGCTTCAGGAGGCATGACCACCCGCTCTGACCCTAGCCACCGGCCCCCACCCATCCCCGCTACTGACACATTTGTCTCGTTGAAGCCACTGGGTTACAATACTGAGCTGATGGAGGGCTCAAATGCGAGACTTTTTAGTGTGTCTGGAGCAGGTAGTTCTGTCCCTCCTTATGGACTCAAACATCCTCCACAGAAAGACTAAACACACTTTGTGAACATGCACTGCTTGCCTTTCTGATACTAGTTTATTAGTTAATTTTGGATGTCACTCAGTTCTCTCTGGTAAGAATAGATCATATGTGGGAATATGCTAAAAAATACATTGCCAACATACCCATTATATTTTCTTGTACAGAAATGAGTTTCTAATCATTTTGTTTGAGTTTAGATGACATATTAGACACCTTTCTGCACATGTATATAAGTAGAACCACATCAGACTGTTTTTCATTTAAACATAAAATCATGCATAAGGACAGCTACAAATATATAAATTCATCTTTTTACAATCAGTCTAAAGTAGTTTTTTTTTTTTTACATGGACATGTTTGCATTTTTAAAATCTTTCTCTATACAGATTATTTCTAAAATAAAAAGGATCAGTACTTCTTTTTGAATGTTTCAGTATTTTTATGGACTTGATAAACTGCGGTAGAGCTGAGTAGGAAACTTGAATGAAAGTTAGTGAAAGTAGAAGTAAACTGTAGCTGTCCCGCCTCCTTAACCCGTCAGTGCAGTCTGAGCCCGCCCCTGCCACTGTATAAATTCCGACTGTGTAAGTGTGTGAGGACTCACAGTGCTTCAGCCGCTTCTCCCACTGTGCCTCTGATGCACCGAGAGTCCTCGGATTTTTGGAATTACTGGGTGGAAATGTCTGACTCGGTCAAACCTCTGACTTCCTTCCTCATCGAGGACATCCTCTCCAACAAGGACAGCACGCGATTTAATGATAAATGCTGCTCGCAGAAGGCGGAAAGATGTTCGCAGTGGAATGAAGAATCAGGAAAGTTTTCACCACAGCTCTGTTTTCAGGAAACAGCCTTTGGATTACAGACAGGTGAGCGTCTGCAGGCTTTCAACAGCAGGGTTGCTGTGCTTAGATAATGTGACCAAATCAGTCTGATGTGTGTTGTTTACTGTGAAGAATGTGCAGAATGATGCAGTGTAACAAAAAAAAAACTTGCTTTAAAATTTTACTTGTAATTGCAGCTGCTTATCTTACAATGATCACAAACCAGTTCACAAAGCCTGCTGTAAACCAGTTTACCTGTTTAACGACTGGATCTCGTCTGTGCTTCACAGAATCTCTGGACACATCGTTTCCCAGCTCCTCAGAGTCAACTTTGCCCTCCCCCGGAAAGCAGAAGCGCTCCAGAGCTGCGTTTACACACCTCCAAGTGCTCGAACTGGAGAAGAAATTTAATCACCAGAAATACCTGTCGGCCCCAGAGAGAGCTCAGCTGGCCAGAACCTTAAGACTAACCGAGACCCAGGTGAAAATCTGGTTTCAGAACAGGAGGTACAAAACGAAGCGGAAGCAGCAGACATCAGAGTTTTGTAAGGATTTGTACAAAGCAGAAGGACTGGGTCTGAAAGAGGATTTGGTCAGATCATCACTGATTACTTCCTTCTACAAAGCCTACCAATACAGACCCTACCTGTGGGACTACAGTGGCCCCTGGGGGCCAGTGTTATGGTGAAAATAAATGTATAACCATAAAGTTTATCATCTCCAAGCTTCTAAAATCTATGTTCACTGTCACAGTTGATTCTTTGTCACATTTGGAATACTGTGTTTGCTCATGTGTTGACTTTATCCATCTAGTGGAGTGATTTCGCTCGTGAAAATGTGCTATCGTACAAATCTTGCTGTATGGATATGACATGGGTTTGCACAGCCAAGTTGTGACATTGTTGATTAATAAATTATTAATAAATTAATGCTTATACATTTAACCTTTCTTTAGAGTGTTTTAAAAAAAAACAAAAAAAAAACAAAACAGAAATAAATTATTATTTGGTGCTTTGGGGAATTTTTGATCTAATTACAGGGCAATATTTTGTGTATACATTGTCACATTAGTTTAGAAATGATCAAATATAAAAGCTGTGTGGATGACTTTCAAACGGTCACCCTAGCATAAAGTGTGAGGTTAAAGTGAAACTTTCTAGTGAGTGCTTTCAAGCTGAAAAAAGTTTGAGTATTTGCGTGAAGTTAAACTGTGATAAAATTGCAGTTGGTGTCAATGAAGGCGAAAGAATGAGACCTGATTTCTTTAAAGAGCTGATGCCCTGATTGCACAGCGATAAACTGCTCTTTCTAGTGATGGCACCACATGGAAAACGAGTGGAAACGAAACAATAAGAGATTCAGCTTAGCGAATCATTTTTTAACATCGCGCATTCCAGATGCTTAAACACGCTGACATAAATACAAATATGAAGGCTGGCCAAGAGGCATCTTTGTTTAAATCAGAGATAAGCAGAGCTCCGTAAGGCATCGAGTTCAATCAGCAGTTGTCAGCTCTGCTTTCTTGAAAGCAGGGCGTGACGAGGTAAATCTGTCATGTGGCTCACCTCCTGCATGCCATGATGATTGTATACCTGCCAGTTGGTAGATAATAAAGTAACAGAACATGTTTTTTAAGGTATGTTCTGTGTGATGTATAGACAGTAAGCGAGGATAACACACAAAATGAGATGTACACTTCAGGTTTGGACACATTTTGTGACCCCTTTTTGGAAGCTTTGGTGTAATGATAGCCCTGTACACTCATGCATGTAGCACATACTACAAATCAACATATTTTTCGAAGCACCTGGATTGTACAAATAAAAATTTCAAGAAGTTTGGCAGCACGATTTTTCAAATCGAGTTACGTCTTGTCGGTTTGTAAAGTGAGACTTACACTCACACCAGCTGCACTGTGGCTATGAAGCATTCTACAGTTGTGTTGTCACCTGGACTTCTCATGAGCTCTTTTTTCCCTCTCCCTAGACGAGGTCAAAGTTTCCTTTATGGCGATTCACCTGAATGTTCTCCATATCATTTCCTTCCCACTGAGTGATGCTGTGCTCCACTCCAATATCCCCCAAACCCTAAAGAGCTTTTAATCAAGCATCTAAACAACAACAAGTGCTCTGTTCTTGCTGACAAATTACAGGTATTTACAACCACAAAATACCAATGCTCGATA
The DNA here is from genome assembly GCA_015106755.1 of Etia nguti. Lineage (NCBI taxonomy): Eukaryota > Metazoa > Chordata > Actinopteri > Cichliformes > Cichlidae > Etia > Etia nguti. The sequence goes on from VUQG01040675.1 coordinate 10,255, forward strand.
ACCTCAAGCTCACCAAACACCAAGTTTAAACATGCTGTGCACATACAAAAAACAAAGACAAAATTCTGAAACAGGTCTAACATTGCACCGAGACTTACACCGCACTATCCCGTGTCAGCTGAGAGCGATTGTGGACTGACCCAAACAGACTTGCACTTGACAATGAGTTAGTACATGGCTACAAACAACCAAAGACAATGAATTTACTGCATATGAGCTTCTGAGTCTGACCCATGCAGAGCTAGATGGTACCTCAGTCCTTGGATTGGTTGAAAAGCAAATGTGACAATCTCCCGTGGGGGTTCAGAACCAGACAGCTCGGTCAACAATATAAAAATTATGACGACAAATTAAGTAAAACGCTATGAGGGAGTTTTACTTATTAGGGAAATGAACAAATACAAGCTTGCTGATGACATTGTACTGACCTTTATTCAAGGAACACTTGTTGTTGTTTTTAATATTGTAGTAACTGATAAAAAACTGTGGCATGTGGCTGTGGACCTTTTTCTCTTTCTAAAGTAGGGTGTCAGCTGGTAATAGTAACATGTGTTTCTTTAGTCTGTAATATTAGAGACTTCAGAGATTTGATATCATCTGCACAAATGATTTCACTTCTGCTGCTCTTTATAGTGTGTTTCAGTGTTGGGAAAGAAGGACTAACTCAAAAGCAATTATAGAATATAATAGGATATAATAGACACTTTATTGTTGAATTAAATTTTAAAGATTTAACTCCCCATCAGGGTGATTTTACATCATAGTAAATAAATCTAAATCTATACTGACTTCCTTACACTGGCTTGGTTACCCCTGGATCCAGGCTTAAAAGCAGAGGCGATGGAGTCTTTTCAGTGGTGGCTCCTACTTTTAAAAACAGCTTACTTTTTCACATAAGAGCTGCCCAGTCCCTCAGTTAGTTTAAAAACATTTTTCAAAACCTGTTTGAGTCTAGTTGAGCATCCTATCCTGCCTTTGATTACGCAAACACACTCTTCTTTTCTTGGGCAATTAGATATTTGTTGTGTATTTATTGTTGATTTAGTGACTGTTATCTATAGTGCATATTTTGTATAACGTGTACAGCGCCTTACAACCGAGGTTGTTTTTGACTTGTCTTATTTATACAAAAGCTGAGGAACATCATTGCAAACTAAGAAGCAACTATAGCTTCCTTCAGGATGGCATGCTGGTCTGACTTAGTACGGTACTGATAAGATGGCACAAAGGATTTAGGGCTTTACATATTTACGAAGGGCATGTTTGTAGTAACATAACTGAAGTGTGAGCGCAGGTCTGATGGAGATGATAGGATATTTCAGCTCTTTCACGCTGCTAATCTGTCTGACTTTGTGCAGCGCATGCCCTTATGCAAACCTCACACAAACGCTTAAAACATAACTGCGGGCATTTTTTTCCCCACTCCAGTGTTTTAATTGTCGATTATTCTTCTAAATGAAAGCCTCGCTCGTCAGTCATGAGGTTAAACCCGTACAGGGAGTTATAAGGTATTGCAGTGTCAGCTTAAGAGAAAGCACACAGTTTGACATGCCAGTGTAGAAGCTGGAGAAATGAAATAATTCCTCAATCTTGATGTCTAAATATTTCCTCAAACTAAAGTGACTCCTTATCAGCGATGCCAGCGGCCATGCTGTTCACTATTCATAGGCCCTCAGAGTAAACAGGTAATTAGACATGAAGAGGGGCAGATAGCATCTGTTTTGACGGCATTTGAAACTCTGACTGTATCTCTCAGCGACTCTCTGTGTCTTTCAGCGTCTCTCAGTGTATATGTTCATGCTCATCAGATAAGGGAGCCTGTTGAAGGGTGTAGCTGAGGGTTGGGAGAGCCATTATTATACTTGCCATTGTGATACCTGCACTTCCGCAGGCTCAAAGAGACATGGTACATTGATTCACAAACACACAAGGCTTAAAAAAAACAACTATATCCTCTTGTGTGTTTCTTTCTCTTTCGTTCTTCAGGTTTGGTAAGTGCCTGTCTGCAGCCTACCTGGATTAACTGGATTTGGCAAGCACATGATGAAAACAGAGAGTAGTTGAAAACATCACTCTCTTATCTTTTTTCGTCTATTGGAGCTGTTTTTTTGTTGAGCTGTTTTTTGGGGAATAAACAGGTATAAGGCAATAAGTTTATCTTTCCGAGGTCTGATTGCAATACACATTAAAAAGCATGGTCGCAGAGACTTTCTCTTCACGGTGGCCAATGATGCTTTGAAAAACAAGCAGATCTTCTTAACAGATGGGGAGAAAACCAACCCTGACCACAAAGACAGCCTTTGTCAGTGCTCCAATATGCCGTGACTGTCTGACAAATTCGTTGGACTTGATAAGGAGGTTTAAAACAGCCCTGATCTTCTCATGGGAACACTCATAAACTTCCTTGAATAGTGTAACTGGATCCCTCATGTTACGGACCCAGTAGAACAGCTGCCTTTCTTTCCTCATCAGCAGATACATAACAGCATCCAACTTATCCGATGGCTCACATTGATTGTGCCTAAGTACGTGTCGTGTGTGACAGAGAGAAAGGATGTGGGAGGAGATAGGCATGCTGAGGGAGAAGAGACTTTTTTTTTTCCCCAGTGTTCTTTGAGATAAAGATATAAAGTAGTGAGACAGTTTATGGCAGATTAAGGTGATTAGAGAAAAATATAATGAGGACAGAAGACGTGGGTAAGGGGGGCTTTCATTGTGTGGTTCAGATAAACAACCTGTACATGGAGAAGGGCAAAAACTAAACACTTCAGGGTTACTGCAGAAGTGTACGTGTCCTGCAGCACGCTGGTTTGGAATACAGCTCTGCACTGCCTGCATCTAAAAAAAAATCGGATTTATTTTTCTGTCAGCACGCAGTGAATCATGGGCACTTTCGAAATATCATATTCACCTCTGCACCAATGCTGGAAATAAAATAATAGAATTACCAAGAAGATTTGTGTTACCAACATGAGGTTAATGAAAATAATCCCACTAAGTGCATGTCTTTGGACTGTGGGAGGAACCTGGAGTGCCCAGGGAGAACCCACACAGACAAGGGGAGAACATGCAAAGTCCACACAGAAAGGATTGAAGCAGCAAAGCAGCCACAGACCATCACACTATCACCACCATGTTTGACTGTTGGTATGATGTTGTTTTTATGAAATGCTCTCAGCTTTAAACCAGATGTAGCAGCACTCATAGTTCATTTTTTCTCGTCAGTCCACAGAATATCTTCCCAGATATCTTGGGGATCATCAAGATGTTTTTTGGCAAATGTGAGATGAACCTTTGTGTTCTTTTTGGTCAGCAGTGGTTTTTGTCTTGAAACTCTGCCATTTTTGCTCAGTCTCTTTCTTATTGTTGAATCATGAACTCTGACCTTAACTGAAGCCGGTGGTTCTTAAATGTTGTTCTGGGTACTTTTGTGACCTCCTGGATGAGTCGTTGATGTGCTCTTGGAGTAATTTTGGTAGACCAGTCACTCCTGGAAAGGTTCACCGCTGTTCCAAGTTTTCTCAATTTGTGTATAATGGCTCTCACTGTGGTTCACTGCACAAACTAGAAATGGCTTTATAATCCTTTCCAGACTGATAGATGTCAAAGAATGTGTTTCTTGACTGTTTGACTGTGTCATAATGTGTCGCTTTTTGAGGTCTTTTAGCCTGCGTCACTTTGTCAGACAGCTTCTATTTTATTGTTTTCTTAGTTAAGCATGTCTGCCATTAATCAGGCCTGTGTGTGGCAAGTGAACTTAGCTTTGCAAAAAATAGTGACCTTTTCACATAGAGACAGGTAGGTTTGTATATATATATATTTTTTTTTTAAATAAAAAAGTATTTAAAAACTGCATTTTGTACTTACTTGGGTTATCTTTGTCTAATATTAAAATTTGTTTGATTTGAAACATGTAAGAGAGGGAACCAAAAAGAGAGGGAGTAGGCTTTCACAGCCTTGTTTTTTTCACTGTTTCATTTTTAAAAACAAGACTACTTTAAGTTTTTGGGGCTGATTTTTTAGTCATTTAACTAACCAAACTGACTTCTAGTAAATATCACAGCAAATTTTACCAGTTCTAAAATATGAAGGACATTTCTAAAGCCTCTGCTCTAGAGCATTTTTAAAGCATTGTTGATATACAGTTAGATCCAGAAGTACTGTACAAGGACAATTTTTTTTTAAAAATGTCGCCTTTGTACACCAAGGTAGGGACTTAAGATCAAATAATCAAAATATTACTTAAGTGTAAAATTTTAGCTTTAATTCAACAATCTTGAACAATCTTGCCATCTTGAACATAGTTCATGTTCAAGATGGCGCCGCGGATGGCAGCCTCGGTACTGCGCTCTCTCGCACTTTTCTTGTTTTTTGTCCTCTCACCACTATTGTTCTCCCTCTACACTAATGACTGCACCTCCAAGAACTCGGCTGTTAAACTCCTAAAGTTTGCAGATGACACCACCGTCATTGGCCTCATCCAGGATGGTGACGAGTCTGCATACCGGCAGGAAGTTGAGCGGCTGGTACTCTGGTGCAGTCAGCACAATCTGGAGCTGAACACGCTTAAGACCGTAGAGATAACAGTGGACTTCAGGAGACATCCCTCAACACTGCTCCCCCTTACCATATCTGACAGCCCCGTGTCGACTGTGGAGATCTTCAAGTTCCTGGGTACCACCATCTCCCAGGACCTGAAGTGGGAGACCAACATCAACTCCATCCTCAGAAAGACCCAGCAGAGGATGTACTCCCTGAGACAACTGGGGAAGTACAGTCTTCCACAGGAGCTGCTGATCCAGTTCTACACTGCAGTCATTGAGTCTGTCATGTGCTCGTCCATCACAGTCTG
>VUQG01040676.1:12509-33304 GCA_015106755.1 Etia nguti
CCACCATCGCCGCTGCCACCACCACCTCGTCCTCAGCTGCAATAAATATGCAAATGACTGGGAGCCAGTCATTGGTAATTTCAAACTCAGCTCTCTAGTGTTAAAAAAAGGACACAAATGTATTAATTGCCAGTGGCTAGAGGAATCCCATTTTCTGTGGGCATTGATTACAAAATTGGTTTTAGCAAGTTATGATTGACTGTAATGTCCATGTGATCAGGAAAAAATAATGACAAAGATAGAGTTGGTGATGTCACATACACAAAACCCTCATGTTCATCATCAGGAGAGATACGTTAGATTGCGGTGTAGGTCAGCTCTCTCTCACACACAGTGAGTGATAGAAACACGAGGAGAAAGTATTACCAATTGTTTTTCATTATTTTCAGATTAAAGCCAGTCTAGTGAACAGGTATCAATACATGTACGAGAGGTGCAAGCCCAAAACACAGTCCTTCCAACTATAAACAGGGAGTGAGAATGCTTGCTACACAGCTGGCTGTTCTAATGTGAGATTATGTCACGTGGAGACCCAGTTATCCACAATTGATCCCAAACGCCTCCTAACGCAGCTCTGAGAGCAGTCATATGTGTGTGCGTTTTGCTGTTACACGGCATTAAAATCCAAAAAGGAGAACCCAAATGGACAGCCTTGCAAATGCACCAGAGAAACACAGGGGCAGTATGAGGGACTGGACAGCTTCCTGTTATCAGTCAGGAAACTTTACCAGAGCTTCAGGGCCTCATCACAAGAACGTCTCCAGGAAAACTCAAACTTGGAGGAGTGATCAAGAATCATTTTAAGAAGAAACAATAAGAGAAACTCAGCTGGTGCAAGGCCACAACATCAAGTGAAAAACAAAAATTAAATCTGGCGGATCATGTGGTTAAGACTAATCACTGTTTAATTCTAAACCCAGAATTCATGGTGATTTGTTTTTCTGCATCATGAATGCAATAAACAAAACACTACACCTTTCAAGGTATAATACAATGTAACCTGTACAAGGTGCCCCTTGGAGTTGATGTCTTGATGCACCAGCTATAGAAATATTAGACAATGAGAGAGTTTTAAAGAGCAACGAAGTCCACAGGAGGAAGCAGCATCACAAAGTTTTCAGCCAGTGGGGTATACCCGAATTTTCTCTGTTGGGACTTTAGACATGTAAATGTGACCAGGACCTGATGGGGTCCTGGTCACATCTTGGTGTGTTTCTCAGACACTAGTGACTTTGACAAGATAGTATTTGACACCCCAGGAATGAAAATGGGCTGAGTATCATTCAGTCACACACACACACACACACACATGCACACACACTTTGAGTTGTAAAAATACATGCAATTAAGTGGTGGTTTCAGCTTGTTGTGGAAGCTGGAAATTATTTTGTTCTTACTTTTTGTGCTTGTGCCATTTTTCTGATAAAGGTTCACCCATCAAAGCAGCACTGTGGGGGAAATCCAGTTAATGTAAAGTAAAAATGCTAAGAACATGTTTCAGTTCTTTAAATAAAAGAGTTTCGAATACGATGTCCCACATTCATGGACATAATACTGTAGCCTTATAGACATGCATGAGTGTGGTTGTTGAAAAAGAATGTATTCTGCACCCTTATGTTTTATATTTATGTATAATGTTCTTTTGAATGTTTTCTGTTTTAGTTTGTGACTGCCTGTTAGCCTGTTTGTACTCAATGGTGAAAATGTCTGCCTCACCACAAACCCCAGGTGCTGCAAATGAATCTTGCTTTAGCTCTATCAGTACAGAGTAATACCATCTACGAGTCATACATACTGTATCCCCGCATACACCAGAATAATAATAATAAAAAATAATAAATTGACACAGGTCTAAGAATGTGTCCAAGGAATCTCATCTCCTCATAAATTACTGTAACATTCTAAACTTCAGCTGGAACACAGCCTAATTAATTCTTATGCTGTTACACAAAAGGAAATGTCGAGTGACAAATGGGCCTAGGACTTGAAAGCTGCCAGGTCTGCAAAACATTTTCATCTTCAATTTATAAGAAATTTAATGTATAATCATTAAACAGAACTGGCCACTGTGTGACCACACACACACACACACACACACACACACACACACACACACACACACACACACACACACACACACACACAAATTGCAGTGTAAGGTATCTGCGGTCTCTACCCTGCTTGGCAAGAGACATGTTTTTCAGCCTCATCAATTATTTTCTATCCTGAAGTCTCTCTCTTGCTCTCTCTCTCTCTCTAACAGAAAAACATCTCTTTTGTTTGCAAAGTTTTCTTTATTGAGTTTAAAAAGTTTGTTTTAAAAAGTTCATCGTCACACATTTGAAGAATGAATGGCACTGCAGGGTAACTATGCAAGTCAATGTTAAAGCACACAATACCTGTAAGGTGTGCATAAGAAGAGTTTTTGCAACAGTTGTCTCTATTACTGTATAAATGATTTGTTACAAATTTTTTGCAACTATTTTTTTAGCATTTTGGTTCTATGTGATAGTCATGTGGATATATGGAGTGCCCCAAAAGTTGATTCTGTTCATCTGGATGCAGCGTTTTCAGTGGGAGAAGCATTTCGTCACTCATCCAAGTGACTTCTTCAGTCTCAGCTGACTGCAGGTTTCCCCAATCTTATAAACAGTACATTTGCATAATGACTGGAACTAGCACCACTGAAGGAACAGTGGGCTGGGAGGTCAGTTCCTTCATCATAATTATGCAAATTCTCATGACCATTGATCAACAACCACTGATCAAAGACCATTGATCAATGGGCATGAGACCATTCACAGAGAGTTGGGGAATGGCTGCAATCACAGCATTGTAAGATGGTGAAAGATGAAAGATGTGATGAGGATGTACACATCCTGGACAGGGAGGAACGCTGGTTTGAGTGCGGAGTCAAGGAGGCCATTTACGTGAAAAGGGAAAGACCATCTCTGAATCGAGGAGGGGGCCTAAGGGTACATCTTTCGCCATCTTACAATGCTGTGATTGCAGCCATTCCCCAACTCTCTGTGAATGGTACTCATGCTCATTGATCAGTGGTCTTTGATCAGTGGGCCTTGATCAGTGGTTGTTAATCAATGGTCATGAGAATTTGCATAATTATGATGAAGGAACTGACCTCCCAGCCCATTGTTCCTTCAGTGGTGCTAGTTCCAGTCATTATGCAAATGTACTGTTTATAAGATTGGGGAAACCTGCCGTCAGCTGAGACTGAAAAAGTCACTTGGATGAGTGACGAAACGTTTCTCCCACTGAAAACGCTACGTCCAGATGAACAGAATCAACTTTTGGGGATTTACTTACCTGGATGATTAAGCATGCATCAAGATGATATATGGAGTGCTCCTGTACACATGTAGCTGTGGTCTGACAAGAATTGTCGACGTCCCAAAAATTCACATTATAGCCTATCTCTTCCACTCAGAGTGGAGCCACTCAGATTGGCCACAAGTGAAATTTGTAATTGTTCAGATGATAAATAAAATAAAGCACAGCTGTAGCTGTGGACATTTAACAACCTTTAAATGTTGGCTTCAACTTGACAAATTTCAATATGAGTGACATCAAAAAATTTATACAGCAACAATATCAAACACCATCTGTTTCCAGACTAGATCACTTGCCAGCAACTCACTCGCTCTCGCACACAGATATACTCATGAAAACAAACAGGGCTGGAAGGTCAGCCAGAAACATGACATCCAGCCAGCCTTTTAAGAGGAGGAGGGGCTGATTAAAAAGATTATGGTAAGCAGGATAAAAACTGTGAATATTAATAAAGGAAATCAACAAACTCACAGAGAGATGATGTGTTATGATGAGAGGGGATATTAAACAAGGAAGGCATGCTATATTTTTATCTGTTTGTCTACAGATTCTCCCAATGTTTTTTTTTAAATGCTAAAACACAACAAACAGCAGTCCTCAGTTAGGCGAGCTGCTGTATAATCAGTTACTTTGAAAATAAGTTATAATGTCTGTAGAACAGAGCTGGTAAACAGAAGAGACATAGGTGATCGTCTGTTTGGTGGGGTAATACTTTATGGTCTTAACCTCAGTAAAGCACCTTAAGGATATTATAGAATAAATTAAATTAAATTGGACTGAAGTGAACTGATGTGAATAGATAGCAATCTGATCAGATTTTATTCAAATCTTTTTGATACCATTAACAGTGGTTCTTTGACACTGGTTACTTCTACTGTTTATCTACTGTTTAAACAACAGTGCCAGTGCTTAGCATACCATCCACCTACAGTGAGTGTACAGTACAGTGCAAAAGTCTTGAGTTACACCTCATTTTTTTTTTACATTTTGTTAGGAAAATTGGAGGTGTTTGTGCCAAAACAGGCCGAACTTCTTTAGGAAATTGTAATTTCTTTAAGTAGTCTTCAGGAATACTCCATGCTTCTTGAAGGATATCCCAAAGCTCTTCTTTGGATCATGACAGAGCCTCCATCAAAATTTTAATCATGGCTTGAAAACTCTTACTGTATAGGACCTGTTGCCACTGATTTTCAGTCCTGTTCTTGAGTAATTTGTAACCTGTCATTAAAAGAGGCTTATTGTCAGCCACCCACACAGACTTCAGTGGACAGTAGATGGATCAACCAAAGTATCAGATGCACAAGACTGTAATTTACACACACACACACACACACACACACACAGATTAAATCAAGGCTCTAATCAAGGTCTGAGGCTAGGTAATTTTTCATTTTTCTAATTACTTATGCATGACTCTAAATTTTTTTTACCCCAGTAACCTCAGGGTGGTTTAAATAACTACATGTTCATATATTTGTGTGTATTGAGATAAGAGGCTCTTCCCCAAGCCTGCTCACAGCAGAGAAACACACACACACAGTTGTGTTTTCATATCTTTGTGGGGACATCTAATTAATATAATGCTCTCCCTAGCCACTTACCCTAACCCTAACCATCAAAAATGAATGCCTAAACCTAACCCAATTGTAACTCTGATACTAAAACCACATTATGAGTCTCAAAAATGCCTTTAAACTCGTGGGGATGGGGATTTTGTCCCCATAAGAGCTGTTGGTCCCCACAAGTATAGTAAACTTCCAATTTTTGGTCCACACAAAGATTAAGGAGAGTTGAGTAAGGGGAGATGAATAAGGAAATTAATAGGAGGCAGGATAGAGTTAATAATGAGTATTCCACCACTGAACTGGCCAGCAGCAACTGAAGACCCCAGTGAAAGGAGGGAAAGTTTCTCAATGTTCTGACTTAATGGTTGTTTCATCCAAAGAGAAAAATAGAAGATCTGGGAGTCAAATAAAAGTTAAAAGTTGGTCAAATAGACCATGAAAGATAAGGCAAGCAAACACAAACAGAAGGAAAGAATAATCTAGACATACTGTGCACATCTTATTTCTATTCATAAGTGCTGCAGTGATGCATTATAATTAAAAAAAGGAAATCAGAGACATTTCTATCATCAGAAGGAGACACGCAAAGAAAAGGAAAGGCAAAAGGACAAGCTTTACAGGAGAACAGCATGAGCAGTAAAAAACTACAAAATAGCCTGTCCACCTATTGTGGGTGAAATCACTTTTACTTGTTCGGGAAAAAACATGGCTTTTGTTCACTATTTCCGCAGAGAAAAGCAGCATGAATTTCAATAATATCAGCAAATTCTAGGTCCAATGTCCTGCAGTCACCCAAGTCACTAAAATTGAAAAGAGACCTGCTTCTACAACAGGATAATGATCCACAGGATCATCAAAATGTGAAATTAACTACTTCAACAAAAGGAAACTGAAGCTTTGAAGTGGCACACACAGCTACCTGGCTTTGAAATTTTTTGAACTACAGAAAAATGAAGGAGAAATCTAGAAAATGTTTTTTAAACTTCTTCCTAATTAAAAAGGTCAAATTGATAATGTATATGAAGATAGCACCTTCCTTTCATGCAAGATTATTCTGGTATTTAGGCATTTTCTACAGCACATGACAACTTCTAAGAACATTTCTCATAAATAGCAGTAATTAAGAGTTTCTGGAGATTTTTCTATGATGATGTTATGATAATGTTATTACTGCATGAGCAACTCTTGTCCTTTTGAACATCTTCCAGTCGCATGTCTTACCTGTCGTCAGAGACATGACAAAAAAAGGGCAGAGCTTGTCAAAAGGGGCTGCGGTAAAAAAAAAAACCCCAAAAAAAACAGTGAAGCAAAGGTAAACTAAAAAATGATGAAAAAAAACAAACAATTTTTTTTCTTTGAATAAAAAAATTTGCAATTTTACTTGATAGTTACTCAAAAATGAAACTACGTAACTGAACTATGCACTTCTGCAAAACAAAACAACTCTCCAACACTGACTGTGATAAACATACCAAGCTTAGCCTGCTTCAAATAGTACAATAGGCTGCAATAATGCTCTGGTGCATTCCCATGAGGATGTAATGAATTAACAAAGCCAAAATGAATGGTGTAGCTTAGAGCTGGTCTGAATGTTACTCTGCTCAAGCCTCATCCATCTGTGTTTATGGTGCTGTGTATTTTATAAAATAAAAGGTGCTATACCATCTTTTGTAAAATAAGAAACAATGTATAAAAAGACAGGTGCAGGATGGAGACCCCAGTGGAGCTACAGAAAGAAAAGCAAGGAAATTGGATCAAACTTATATGTTTTCATAGAGCATTCTTGATTGTTTGTTTAATCTTTCGTATGTCATTAGTTTTCTAGGTCCTACAGCCCATTGCACAGTTGACTCAGATTCCTTCCACCTTTTTCATTACTTTTTGCCAGGCCTCCAGACCCTTAATTTGGTATAATTTCTGTTTATAATAAAATGGTTCTTGTCTGTGAACTTAAACTCAGGTGTGGTATCATCTTTTTATGTTGTGGTCACCGAGTTTCGCTGAGTCTTTTATTTCTTAGCTGTGGGTGTAACCATAGTGCTAACAATTCTTATGAGTTTTGGTTTGTTTTTGTTTTTTTCAGCACATAAATTAGCCAGCTATATTTGATGAAAACCAAAATGTAAATAATTATAATTATTATTCTGAAGCTCCAAGACCTCAAACACTTTTTTCAGATTAAAAAGTATTTCAACCCATGGAGGATTTTTTTTTTTTTTTTTTAAGGCTTCAAACTATTTCCCATGGTATTTGTTTTGAATCAAAATAAAGATGGCAGACTGCGGGCTACAGCAATGGAAAACAGCTATCGTAACTTGGGAAATTGGTACCTGCTCACTTAGTTATTTTCCTCCACTATTTGACACAAAAACATGTCACGCATAGTTTATCAGTTCTGTAAGTTTGTCCTTTGTGTGTCACACAGCCATTAACCATCAGGCTGCTATACAAAAATAACTATGACAACACTTTTCCAACAAATTGTGGACAGAAAAAAAGAATTATAAACTTGGCGGTATTTTATTGCATAGTTGTTGGATTACACTGCATTATAATGTTGGCTGAAGGTGCTCATTAGTCCTGCAGCTACATGCAGATAATGCTGTTTCAGTACCATGGGCACAGCTTGTCAGTCAGATGGCTCAAGACCTGGGTACATGCATAATCATCTGTGCTGGTGTTTGTAAACCAAAGGAGTTTTCTTCTTTCTTTCTTTTCTTTCCTCAAACATTTTTTACCTTCTTTTTTCAGACTAAAGAAGCTTGATAAAGGTTCTGGAGGGTGGAAACAGATAGCTTTGTGACTGGAATAAATAATACCTAAATAATGTGACATTTAGCACTGAATTGTGTCATTCAGGATAACGATTACTTCTGCTTTAGATATTTTAGATGTGTAATTAACAATGCCATAATCACTGCAAGGTTGGATAAATAGTTACCATCTTGAATAAATTAGAAACTTTTGGATTTTTAGTCAGCGGTTTAAAGAGTCCCTCGGATAAATAAGTAAATGCAATGCGTGTAGAATAAAAATGTAATGGAATAATGTAAATAAAAACTGAGTGCAGTGCTTTGCGAGTCTTGTTAACTCATATTTTATTGACAATAGAATATAGAAAACACATTAAATGTTTTAAGTTAAATTTTTTACTATTTCATTAAAAATCTTAGCTTATTTTGAATTTGATGGCAGCAACGTCTCTTAAAAAAGTTGGAATGGGGCCAACAAAAGGCTGGAAAAGCAAGTTGTACTAAAAAAAGACCTCTAGGAACATTTTGCAACTAATTAGATGAATTGGCAGTGGGTCAGTATGGTGACTGGCTATAAAAAGAGCATGTTAGAGAGGCAGGAGGATGGCAGGAGGTTCACTAATCTTCAAAAAATTGCACTTACAAATTGTGAAACAATTTTAGCAAAATGTTTCTCATAGTAAAATTGCAAAGACTTTGAAATAGATCACCATCTACATTACATAACATCATCAAAAGATTCAGATTAAGAATCTGGAGCAATCCCTGTACACAACAGGCAAAGCCAAAAATCTATACTGTATGCCTGTGATCTTTGGGCCCCTTAGTCGGTACTGCACTAAAAGTAGGAATGATTTGGTCATTGCGTGGACTCTGGGACATGTCCAGAAATCACTGCTATCCACAATTGCAGGTTAGCAGTCTTTAATGCAAAGAAGAACCCGTACATGGACATGGCCCAGAACTGCTGTTGTCTTCTCTGGGGCAAAGCTCATTGGAAATGGACCGAGGAAGAAGTGGAACTGTTATATTGTCACAAAATTATATTGCAAAATCTCAAATTCTTTTGGAGAACATGGACACCACATCCTCTGGACTAAAGAGGAGTGAGGTCATTGGGCTTACTATCAGTGTTCAGTTCAAAAGTCTGCAATCCTGATGGTATGGGGGAATAGTGCTAATGAAATTGGCACCATCAGTACTGAAAGGTATATACAGGGTTTAAATCAATATATGGTCCCATCCAGATGATGTCTTTTTTAGGTAAGACCCTGCATAATTCCACCGATCCAACATTAGACCACATACTGCATCTAATAAACAGCATGGCTTGATAAAGTGTCTCTACACTCTTTGTACATTTTTATTTCTTGTAGGCTATATTTTCCGTGCTTCATGTTACAGAAAATCTTATTAATACCGTTGACCTAGCAATGTTTTTACGACTGTAACTGAGCATATTTTAAATGTAATTGTATTTTTTACCTTTGTTGCCAGTGTATCCAGCTTGCAAATGAGAGACTGAGCCCCCGCAGGTATATTAACTGGCTCATTTACAAAAGAAGGGTCAGAAAAATCAGTGAATCATGGTGTTTGGATCAGGGTAGGAAGGTCACCATACCTGCGTATTGTAGGAGTTTGGTACAGCACCATTGGAACAAAAGCAGTATTTACAAGAAAGGCTTCTATAAAAAATGAAATATTGAAATAAGTTACTGTATCTACAAAGCAAGTTAGTTAATATTAATCTCCATATGCACCTAAAAAATGACAGGTTCAACTTTAAGAGGTCGGTAACTGAGGTTCATAGGTCTCAGACACCTAACTCTTCTGCAAACAACCCTTATTAAGATTTAATATGCTCTCAGGCAGTCAGCCACTGCTGCTTTATGTACCCATTTTTTTCAAAGCCAAGAGATAAGAGCATTGCTGCTGTTACCCTTTATGTTTGTGTCTGTCTCCAGAAGGATGCCGCTTTGCCAAGATTTAAAGAAGGTCAGAGTAATTAAGATTCCTTTGTAGTTTTGACAGTCTTGACAGATAATAGCATTAGATGAGGATATTATACAACATGCTCACAATAAAGCCACAAATAGCCAGTTACGTTATATATAATAAATAAATTATACAGGGCATGAAAACATTCCAAAATCATGATATTGTCTTTAGCAGATTCAGCACTGGTTTAACAATAACTGCTTGATGTCACTTAGCAAGTCCAAGTCTTTGGTGTTTGAATTTTAACTCTAATAGTTATGACATCTTTTTTCTATGGTTTGATGTATTAAATCGGACGTCTGGGCTTAAAAAAAGCTGAAGGTGTTAATGGTGGTGGCCAGTGGACACAGCAGAGTGCAGAGTGCAGAGCCAAACATATTTTTGTGCAAAAGAATTTTTAGAAAAATAAAATGAAAGTAGAAAAGTGACAAAATGCTGTTTTGTGATAGTGATGCATGTGAAAACCTAAGAAGATAATCATAAGATATCATATATTCTATATACACCCAAAATATAATAGTGTAGGGATTGTGTCAGTCAGACAGAGTACTTGTTACTGTAATGTTCCACAGATTACAAAATTAAAGAACTGTTCTTTAGGCCGTCTCCAGCAGCTCAGATTACGTAGGCTGAGAAAAGACAATCACACAGCAGTCCAACTAGATCAAAGTGCTAACGCTGAAAGACAGCCAGACAAATGGGAGCCTGTGTAGCCAAACATGCGGGCACACACACACACACACACACACACACACACACACACACACACACACACACACACACACACACACACACACACACACACACACACACACACACAACAACAACAACAACAACAACAACAAAGGCAAACCCTTCCAGACCAGATGGCACAGAAAAAGGGCTTGATTTGTGGTCAGTCTCCTTGCCATATTTGTCTGCACTCAAACAATGACCAGGAAGAGAAAGAAAATGCAAAGAAGCACGAGCCTGGAGGCTAGTGGGAGACAATCTGAGACATTAAACAAAACAAATAAATATCAGAGCTGAGAGAAAAACACAGGAGAACAAAGCTAAAAGCCTTTGTGCTTTTCTACTACTGCTTTACTACACCACTTCTTATGATGTGACACAGTCTAACAGCCATTTGAAAATTGTCATGAAATGGCTAATGAGTTAAACTCAAAATTCTGCATATTCATTTGTCTTCACTGAAATGAATTGCAGCTCTTCCTCTTTTCTTTTTTCTACGAGCCTACAGATCAAATCCCTCTCAGGGCCAATGTTTTTATACTTTGATTTGTATTATTTTTACCCTTCGGTCGCTCTTCACTTTTATTTTCCCAAGTTCCTTTGTTAGGTTTAGGCAGTTAATAAACTTTGTTAGATTTAGAAAAAGATCATGGATTGGGTTCAAATTAAACTTTAACCGCAATTTTCAAAGCTTTATTTTCTGCCTGGGCCCTGCCAGAGGTGTCTCAAAAATTGTCTGACTCATCCTTTCAGACATACTGCCTATTACAAAAGAGGATAACTTATGTCTATGTGCATGGGTAAATAGATCACATTTCATGACTTCTAAACAATTATAGCAGTGACATTGAGTCGGATTATTGTTCAAATATAAGGCTAGACATTTTTTTTTTTTTTTTTTTGTTCCTTCTACAATTTTTTTTGTGCATTTGTAATACAGTCTCTTTGGCTTAAATTATAAAAATACAACGCCAATATGGAGATCTGTGAACAGCAATTAAGCAACTCAGCCTGAGCTATGAGACTTTTCCAGTGACCCTGTATGGGACTCATCTAAATCTGACGGCTACAGGATTTATTTTTTAGAGCCATTACAACACTCTGCTGAGTGTACAACCAAGCTCTCTCAATCTAGCTTTACAACCTCCCTTTCTCTCTCCTTACTTTCTTCATTCTCTTGTTTTTTTACATCTCTTCTTTCAGTCATTTCCCTTTTCTTTCTTTCTTATATTCCTTCATCTCTAACTCTTTGAACATCAATATTCAAAAAACTGCTGTGCAACATGAATTCCATGAATTTGGCCTGCACTCATATCGTCTCTGTGGCCTAATTTTTCATCTTACCAACCCTCCCTTGTCACTTGCTGGAGGCAAAACATGTCTGGTTTTCACTTATCTCTCCCTTCTTTACTCAACCCCCCCCCCTTGATCTCACCTGTCCTTCCTTTCCCCCAGGGTTTTTGGTTCAGTACCACCACTTGCTGAAGAGTTTGCCATTCTTCAGGCAGTCCAAGTGGATGACACAGCAGGCAGTTAAAGTTTAGCTTTAGCTTGTTGATTCTGCATCTTGGTGAGTTTTCAGAGACAGGCAGGATCTCTGAGATGGTCACTGTAAAGATGAAAGATAAAGATGTGTGCAAAAGTGGATAAAAAAAAAAGCAAGACATGTGAAGACAGTTCAAAGAACTAGAAAATGATTGTTAGAGATTCATGATGTGAGGCCAGGCAGTTTGGGTCAGTCTGATGAACACTTTTCCAATCAAAATGCCCACACAGTGGGGAGGAAATGTTGCTAACACTGTCATTGAAAATGAGTGCAAAACTGTTGGAAAAACTGAAAGCTGCATGTAGAAAAGATACGGTGTAGAGAGAGAACTAAAAGGCACATGGGCACAAATTTTATTAAATTTAGTTTTATTAAATTTAATCAAAGTTAAATTTAACTAATAATATTGCTTAAAACAAACTTAACCATCATTACAATAATTCAGACTTTCTGAAATGTAACTTTTTCTTTCTTTGTGAGGAGATGCTGGATGTGACTTGCAGATTTTTCCTATGAGTGCTGTTTTGAAAAGGTCATAACAAGGTTACCAGCAAAACAGTCTTCTCGGACTCCCACTGAGACAAAACAAAAACTCAATATTCTTGGCAAATCATACAGATAACCGTATGTTAATATTCCACAAGGCTGTTTGTGTAGGAGGGGGTATGCTGCAGCACCCCTGCTTGTTCAGATATTAGCCTGTTTTCCATGTGCTGCATGAAGATAAAAAAAGATTTTCAATTTGTAAAATGTTTAAATTTGTCCAACAGTCTAACTTTCTTAAATCAAACATACACTCTAGTCAAAATACAGAGAAGCACAACCACACGCAAGCCATAATTACATGTATTAAAGTTGGTGAAAGCCACTTTATTTTGGCTGCTGTAAAATAATGGAGTCGTGAAAAACACTAGACCTGAGGAGGAGAAATTAAAACAGAATTATATGGTCTAGGAGCCGAGTTCATAATTTTTCTCAAAATAAAGGCAGTCTATGTGTCTGTGTGTGTCTGTGTGTGTCATCCATGAATTTGTATGTTTGTGAATACCTTTCTATTCTTGTATAGACCAATTAAAATCTGTTTTGAAAGCACGTGTCTGCATAGTCTGCGCTGCATCTGTAAAACGATAGAAAGACAGGATTGCGTGTGTATTTGTGTGTATGTCTGTGTGTGCGTGTGCACATGCATGTGTGTGCCCACGCGTGTGTGAGACAATCCTTTGACCAGTGTAGACAGATAACATTTCAGAGCCCTTCATTTCCGTAGGTGTGGTGCAGAGAGAAAGAGAGCAGGATCCTAACATTATCTGCCTTCACCTTCTAAATATCATTCTTCCTCAGGCTGAAGTGAATCTGTAACGTGGTGCCCTTTTCCAGATACAAACCTCTGGAAATTCCATCACTTTTTTCCCCCTTTATCTGTCTCTACTTCTTTCTCACATCCAGTGTTTCTTCCCTCTGTCATTTCACTCACTCTGAGCCTTTTTCATTCCCCTGCTGCCTGTGAGGACATTCATTTCTCTATATTGCTTGTCCTCTCTCAATTTCTCTCTGCGTGAACTGTCAATCTCCCGTCAGTCAATAGATGCCACTTATCCCAAAGATACCTTTCCCTTAGATCATTACACCATCTCTCTTTCTCTTTTCTTCTGCGCCTTCTTTTGTTGGCTCAAGTTTGATCTGAGTGGTTCCTTTCTTTTTTCCATTCCCCTCTATAACTTTAAACTGTTGAAATACATTTCTTGTTGATACTCACTGCCTCCACTATCCAATTTTTCCTTCTCCTCACTCCCACTCATCTCTGTTTGGAATTTATTCATTTGGCATACCAGGCAAATGCCAAGTGTGTTAAACATAAATTGTTAACATAAAGTACAGTAGAGGAAAATAAGCAATGAATAATAATCATAGTTTATTACAGTTGCAGGAGAAATGTTTTATGTAATTTCCTATATTTCTGCATAAATATGACCTAAAACATTTCCACACAAGTCTTGTGGGAATCTAATTAAACAAATGAAATGAAAATATTACACTTGGTCATTTTATTGAGAAAAATAATCCAATATTACATATCTCTGAGGGAGAAAGTATGTGAACTGCTTTCACTGTCTTGTGTGATCCCCTTGCACAGCAATATCTGCAAGTAATTGTTTGCAGCCTTGACTCGGGGATGTTGAAGGGTTTCCTCATATTAACAGCTTGCTTGAGGTCATTCCACAACTTTTTTGCTGTATTACTGTGAGGACTTTGAATTGGCCATTCCAAAACAGCATCCGCCTTCTTCTTCTTCTTCTTTCACCACACTTTGGTAGATTGTCTTGTGTGCTGAGGGTTGTTTTGCTGCATGACCCAGTTTCTCTTTAGATTAAGTCCACAGGCAGATGTTCGTATATTTTCTTTAGAGTTTGCTGGTATAATTCAGACTTCATTTTTGCATCAATGATAACAACCTGACCTGGCCTAGGTGCAACAACGGAAGCCAAAACCAAGACACCACCGTGTTTCAGGTTGATAATAAAATGAAGTGTTTTCTTTTCTCTAAAGTTAAAACTTTTTACTTTGGTCCTGTTTATCCACAAAATATTGTTCCAATAGCCTTCTGGTTTGTCTTAACAATTTCTAATAAACTGCAGACAGGCGGAAGTGTTACTTTTTATTTTTGGAGAGCAGTCATTTCTCATTCCAGCACTGCAATGCACACTATTGTTCATTTAGTATTCTCAAGTGGATTCACGGACATTAACAATAGCTATTCAGAGAGTCATCTTTACTTTCTTGGAAGTTACCCAGGGTCCCTTTGAGAACTCTAAGCCTCTTATATGCCTTGCTTTTGGAGTAATTTGTGTTAGTTGCCTACTCCGGTGAAGTGTAACAATGATCTTCAATTTCCTGTATTTGTACACAGTCTATCTGACTATTGATTTTCATAGATGGTTTTGTAATCTTTTCCAAGCCGATGAGCATCAATAATTCTTTTTGTGAAGTCCTCAAATACCACAGTTGTTCATGCAGTTATTGGAGTCAATAAACATGTGTTGTAAAGATCAGAATGTGATGGATCTTTGTTCTTCAAATAAAAAAAAAAAAAAGGCTAACTGAAGGACTGCAAGAATTGGATGGCGTTTGCTGGAATATCTGAAAAAGGTTCAAAATGTTTTGGTCCCTGCAATTGTATGTGTCAGAAAGTACTAAAAACAGCAACTGCAGGACCACTTGAATGAAAAAAATAGGACTATAGCAGACCACGATTTTATGAGGGACCTAATCAGATTAATTCAGTCTAATTATATAGGGCCAAATCATTACTAGTCTCCTCAAGGTTATTTATATTGTAAGTTAAAGACCCTCATAGAGAGAAAATCCCAATTGTCAGATGACGCACAATGAGCAAGTACTTGGCCACAGTGGAAACGAAATACTCCCTTTTAACAGGAAGAAACCTCCAACAGAACCAGCATGGAGGGGCAGGTATCTGCCACTACTGGTTTGGTGTTAGGGTAGGTAGACAAGACAAAAGACACACTTTGAAAGAAGGCCAGATATGAATAATAACTAATGATTAAATGCATAGTGGTGCATAAACACACAGAAAGTGAAAAGAGGTGAGTGATGATGAAATGCCCAGTGTATCATGGGAAGCTTTCAGCAGCCTAGGCCTATTGCATTAAAGGTAAGGGAGGAGTTAAGGTCACCTGATCCAGCCCTATCTACAGTATAAGCTTCACCAAAATGAAAAGATTTAAGCCTAATCTTAAAAGTAGAGAGAGAGTGTCTGCCTCCTGAATCCTAACTGGGAGCGAGTTCCACAGAAGAGGGGCCTGAAAGCTGATGGCTTTGTCTCCCATTCTACTCTATGGTGATTTACAACTACTTTACAACTACTCAAGAATCTTTGGTATTAATAAAAAGAAGGTTGGAGATCGATATATAATTAGCCAATATGGGATACTGCCACTGGAGAACCAGCAAAAACAGACTGTGTGGCATATATTTACCTTTGGATCCGAAAGATCTAAGAAAGATGCTCAAATGTTTACAATGAGACTTAAAGAGACAATGTGAGAGAAGGGGCAAAGTAGATACCCCTCTGTCAGTATGTGTTATGAACCGTAAGTCTCCTGTGTCTTACTTAGATTTAGAGGCACTGATAAACTCTGCCTCGGGCTCTGAACAGGATTTTCTTGTCTCTTATCACACACTGAGAAATGAGTTTTCTGCAAACACATATACAAACACACACACGCAGACCATCAGAAAAAGGGATTACCAACGAACACCTCAGATTACACAGATACAAACAAACACATTGATGCTCGGACTGGACAAAGTCAGAAATCAATAGACCATCCTTTGTTATAGATAAAACAAAATGCCAGCACTATAATAAGTGTGACATTTTTTTGTGAATCTTAAACATTGCTTGAATGTTATGACCATGTAAAATCCTCAGCTATAAATGTAGCACTCTATTTACCCCGGTCCTTCCTCTCTCTCTGTTCGAAAAAAACTCCATTACACAAAGAAGGGAAAGGAGTCAAAGTAAAAGATAACCAGACCTTGAGGTGGCAGGTTGACCCTTTATCAACTTCTAGGAAGTCTTTATGATAACGTGTACAGCCAGAAGAAGACAAAAGCTACAGGATGTTCCTCATAGTAGAGCAAGTGCCAAAGTCACACTAAAATGTTAAGCTGGATTTATGTTTACTATAACAGGAGTGCTACTATGGATGGCTACTCTGGTGTGGATTTCAATTTTTTATTTAGCAATTGCAACCCGTGATCACAGTGTAACTAGACCAGTGTCAGAATGGGCCATATTTTGGCTTTAATTGAATTTCCCAAAGCATCTTTTATGCTTTCTTATTAATGCAGAGTGAGCTGTGAACTTAGTGTAATTATTATTTCATCATATCCCATTACTAAATATAACGCTATTCATCTGCAGCAGCCATACTGCCCCTACTTTATTTACTTATTTATTTTATTTACTTATTTTTTGTGAACAACATACTGACCAGATTTTATGGCAACCTGTCCAGGATGTAGCCCATCTCTTCTCCACTGTCATCTAAGATAAATACCAGCAACCCTGTGACCCTGATTTGGATAAGTGTTTAAAAAAAATGAAGATGTTTAGTTCCTTTGACAGTTTATGTTAGTAATGAGATGTTAAATGAAATGGACAACATGCTGTTGAATTTGCACTTCACACACAGATAGTAATAGCAACCAGATTACTAGTGATCATGGATTGTCAGTGACTTGTGGCAATGAAAGGTGAAATAAGTATTTGTGTGAGCAGGTGCAGTGTTAAAGTAAAGATGTGAATATATATATTATATGGTTAACTGCGCACGATGAACAGAGTGCTTTTTTTTGTTGTTTTTTTATGGAAAGGGCTTATAAGTTTCATAAGGGGCATAGCTGACCCTGAAGAAAGAGCCTTTACAATATCTGGGCTTTGTTACTATAACCTCCCTGGACCATAAATGTACTGGAATCATGAAATATCTTTTAAGACAGCTGACATTTCAGACTTGAAGTGGCAAAAGGGGAAAACTAATGAAAAATATAAATCAAACTTGAGGGTTCAACCTCAAGGGAGCATTTCTTTGTTTTCTCTTTTTTTCCCTCATTTTGTGGATCTGTGAAAATTTGGTCTTATTATGGCCTCCAGGTATTTTGTTAACTGATCTGAAATTGCTATGTCAAGTTAGTTCTGTCAACTAATCATAAGTTAAAACTCACATTTGAATCATGCAACCATGAATCTTTCAAATACAGCCAAAAATTCATGTCTCAGCTCTAAAAGACATGCAGCAAATAGTGATTTGCAACTGAAAGCTGTTGTGCAAATGTATTTATACTTTGACAGACTTGATAGAGATTTTGTAAACTTTCTGTATTCTTGTTTTACTGAACTATTTTGCAGATTTGTTTCCACATGCGATTAAAGTTGGGGGAATGTGTCTCCTACTACATACCTAGGGATGGCAGGCAGTGAGCCTCTCATAGGAAATTCTATCAATCAGCTGCAGGTCAGATATGAAAAACTGCTTTGTTGACATTGTTTTCTTTTTCTGCTTCCTGTCTCGCTCCTTGCACCTGTCTCCCGTACTCCCTCACTCCCTAAGTCTTTCATGCCTGCTGTCTGAGATCGATACACACTCCTGGGAAACAGAGCTGACAAAACCCAGTAGTTCTCTCTTTTCCAACACACATTAGGTCAAATATACACTTGAATACACATGCATTGATTTACTGAATACCTCCTTCAAGTAAATTGGTGGATACACAGTTATAAAAACAAGCATCAATAAAAGACAATAAAAGGCAACTTATAGAGTGTGATGAATAAATTCAGAGAGAGAGAGAAATATTCTAAAATACATAAATAAATAAATACAAATACATACATACATACATACATAAATAAATTACAAAATATAATATAATACATTACAAAATATATTATAAAATAAAATAATTGATAGTATCATCCTGCCTATTTCACTGTAAAATATTATGGATCTATTCATTCACCAGAGCTATACCTATTTGACTAAACACCCAACAGCATCTCTAGTATATACAGAGTTCTGTAGATATATTTTACACATACACAGAAAAACACCAATAATTGGTTGTCAAGCAGAATAATCAAGTACCCACTGATAATTAACATCCAAAAGAGGGCACTCAACTTTTTAATCACCTTTAATCCAGCCCTCAAGACATCCTCCACTCCCAAAGCCTTCCAAACTCAAGAGCTGAGCCCAGAAAAGAGTCCCTTATGCCATTTGTTGCTGCTAACTGGCCCCTGTCAAATTCATCCTGATCAGTCTCACAACAAAGCCAGGAAGAAGGGGAAGAAGAAACTAAAGGCCAAAGCAGATTAGGATGTTATCTAACCAAGTTTAGGCTGAGTGACCATGAACTGGTGAACAAGGGAGTCACAAAAAGTCATTGGAGCCAAAAGAACACAGAAGAAGTGATCACCGTTTTACAGTTGAGGTTGAAACAGAGATGTATTTTTTTCTAAAATATAAACCATTCAGTAAAGTAAGGAACACTTTCACATATTTACTTTAATTCTAACTTTTATTGAGCTAATAACCTCAAAATTAAAAATACTCCTAGGAGTAGAGAGGTCGTCTCTGGCTTCCCAATATATGAGAATAAGTAACATTCATTTAAGGACTGCTTTTCACCAACATAAAATCGCAAAAGTACAACAAAATAAGTAAAGATACTGGCAACTGCTACCTGCTACCCCTCAGCCTTCTGGTAGACACACCTATGGCATCAATGTCAAAAACCTACCTGGCCTTGT
The DNA here is from genome assembly GCA_015106755.1 of Etia nguti. NCBI lineage: Eukaryota > Metazoa > Chordata > Actinopteri > Cichliformes > Cichlidae > Etia > Etia nguti. The sequence continues at coordinate 31,788 of VUQG01040676.1, forward strand.
TCTCGAGTTATCACATTCACAAGATTTTCAGAAAACTTGACCTCTAAACTTGAGGTCAAGGTCACCGGGGATTCAAAGTCAGAGATTTGCAGTAGATGCACCTAAGGCATGAGTTTGAAAATCCTACCTGACTTCCTTCACTGAGATAACTGAGATTCAAACTCATCCACGATTTTAAGTAGATACACCTATGGTATCAACTTGGAGCTCCTACATTGGCTCGTTCTCGAGTTATCGAATTCACGAGCTTAGGTGTCCACACCGCCTGCCCACCCGCCTGGCGAGAGGGTGGCAATACCATATCAGTCTTTTAAGGCTGAGAAGTAAAAACTAGGAATAATTATAAGAAAAAAAATTGAAAAAATTATAGAAAAACAAACCATGTGAAAACTGGTTAAAACATATTAAAATAGATAATAAAAAAAAATTTAAACAGAAATGCTTTCAATTGCTGTGTGAAGGAGTCCAGATAGTCAGCTAAATGTAGCTAGAGTGGTAGACTGTTCCAAAGACTAGGTGCCATGGACTGACAGCCTCTGTTCCCCCTAGTCTTTAATCTGTGTGTTTATCAAGACATTGAGATAAATAGTCTGGAGCTTGCTGATTTAGTGCTCTCTATGTAAGTAAGATAATTTTAAAAACAAATGATAAAATCAACTGGGAGCCAATGTAAAGAGTATATAATAGGCATAATGTGAGTTTGCTTACTAGATTATGTAAGGAATACGGTAAGAGCATATTCTATTACTTGGAGGCATGAAAGAGATGAATTATACAAGCTGGTAAATAAGCTAGTCACCCATGTGGGATAAACAGTCGGCTAGGGCAGACAGCCTATGCAGCTGCTGAGGCTTAAAAGACACATACAGCTTAATGTCATCAGCATAGAAATGATAAGAAATGCCAGAAAAAAACTGAATAATGCTGGCTAAATCAAGGATGTAAAAGGAGAATAATAAATGGCCTAGGACTGAACCTTGTGGAATCCCACTGGTTAGAGAAGCAGTTTTAGAAGAGAAACTGTTCAACCTAACAAAGAAAATACTTACAAACAAATAGGAGAGAAAAACATTCTAGTTCTGAGCCACCGATACCAGCCAAAACCTTAACCATACTGGGTAAAGTATTATTGAAAAGTATAAAGTATAAGATAAGATAACCTTTATTAGTCCCACAGGTGGGAAATTTGTTTTGTTACAGCAGAAAGTGGACAGTGCAAAGTTATATAGCAAAAATGAGAGAACACTGGAATAGAATAGGGATACTGTACACAACTGTACAGAATAGAATAGAATAAAATAAAATACTATATACAATAGGGTAAAAATAGAACACAAATGCTATATACAACTGAGTAAAAATACAACTTTGTCAGAAAAAGAGTATTGCACTTAGTATTGTAGCGTCCCTCCGACAGAAGACAGAGACGATCGGTATTCCGGTTACTGGTGTTTATTAAGAACAGTAACACAGGCTACTGTGGGCCGTAGCCAACGCCAAAACAACAGGGAAAAACA
>VUQG01040676.1:33324-59974 GCA_015106755.1 Etia nguti
TAGTTTAGGTAACTATTGCACACTTTCTGTAAATCCTATAAACTTCATTTCACTTCTTATATATTGTAGCGTCCCTCCGACAGAAGACAGAGACGATCGGTGTTCCGGTTACCGGTGTTTATTAAGAATAGTAACACAGGCTACTGTGGGCCGTAGCCAACGCCAAAACAACAGGGAAAAACACGCTCTCCAGAATCAAAACAAAACCCCCCAACTCCCGCTCCTTTTTCCCGCACACACCCACAACAACATTCTCTCCACCCACCCCCCCAAACACTCTCAGCCAACCACACACATGCTCTCCTCCAGACTCGCTGCAATTGGTAGCTGATCTGATTGACAGGCCAAACGGCCTCTAGACTACTACACATTCAAGGACACTCAGTAAATCACCATGCTGCCGGTGTGGTCCAACTATGCCATAAGTGAGTGGCAATTCTGAACACAAAACACTGAAACACAACAGTCAACTAACTTGTAACCCAGTCCGTTAAAGTATTATTGCACATTAAAGTATTAAAGTATTATTATTATTATTATATGAATTATCCACACATAAAACAGGCATGGATGCCAGAACTCAACAAATCACCTCAAGACAAAGTTTGCAGTTCTACCATATGCATAGTAGTGTGTTTCACAAGGGGTCCTGAAGCTGTTCCTTACTACGTGCCACTTAAAATAGCACTAAGTCTATATTTCAAGGAAGTTTGCAAACTGTAGTCAAGATTTAACATCAGAGACATTAGCCTGGCATATTTCTGAGGTTGTGTTAATGCACAAACCAAGATGTTTAGGTATGATGTTTGTAAACTGAGCGATATGTGAACACAAGATAGTATGGGTAAGCAGAAGAACAAGACACACACACCAGAATGACATAAAGCTAAAAGTGCAAACAGAGGTCATGTGCCTGTAATAACTTGCTTGTGTGATTCAGCAGGTCTGGATGTGCTGCTGTTTTGTTCTCAAACAGATTACCAGCATCGCCTGGGGTTTCTGACACCTAGATGTGAAGGATGAGGATGTGGCAGCTATCGTCAGGGGAACACAGAGGATCAAGATTGTCACATGCATCTTTCGGAGTGGCAACATCCATCAGTTTCACAAGCTCTTCATTTAGTGGAATTCCCTCTTGTGCCTTCACTCCTCTTCTCCCTACACTCTTTCCTCTTCAGTTATGTGAGTGTATTCTGTAAGTAAACACAACATGAAAGTTTTTATTATTCATTTACAAACCTGCAGTTATAAAGAGGCACAGTTATATGCATGAATTCTTTGCAGATGCTGGGTAACCATATTCTACTCAAAACAAAAAGAAAAAAAGGACACCTGCACAACCCTTTCTCTTTCTGAATTCTCTTTTTAAGAAATGAAATATGACACATTTAATATGGCCCACCAGAGGGGCTGTCTTATGATCACATCTCTTCAACTCGCACAAGGTTACCAAATTTGAGAAGTAACTAAGGTCATAGTGCAAAATGTGCACAGAGAATAAAATAACTTACAACTTACTTTGTGTTTTTTCCTATATTCCAGTCATTTATTTGGCCAAATCTGATTATCAGCTCATATGGTGATAGGAGCAGCAAACCATTAAAACTTTTTCAAACTACTGTAATGTAGCATTCATCAAATTTCAGAAATCAGCTTGTACATTGCTAAAATTCAAACTTACCTTCTTGAAGCTTGATACACCGAAGTAATTCAGAAAGGTTGTTTGAAAGAATTTTTAATGATGCTGTAACAGTCTTTTGCTGTCTCGTAATAGGATGTTCATAGCGATTGTGTGCGTGTTCACAATGATGGGCATGTCCCTACAGCGGTTGAGGCGAATGTTTAATAACACAGGTTCAAAGACACTCCATTATAGGAGAGCAGAGAGAACGGAGGGGAGGAAAAGGAGCGGAGAGCAGGAACATAATCCGTCCTCCTGTGAGCTCTGTGCGGCTGTCAGACAATGTTGCAAGGACAAATTTAATTTAGTCAGGGGATTTAGCCTATTCGGTCGCTGCTTTTGCTTTGTGAATGTCTAGTTTTATTTGGCTGCTCTGTGCTGATGAAGAACCAGAGTTAACTGATCCGAACCTATTTACCTTTGTGGCTTCAGTTTGAACATCCCATTAACTTTACAACGGCAAAAGACTTTCATGGTGTAATTAGTTCATATTAGCCACAGTGACAATTTGGAGAATTAAAACACTGTTGGATATTTTACTGGAGTAATTACACTTATTTTCAATATGCTGAAATACTGAATTATTACTAACATAAGAGGCCTATATGCATTTCATGCTTATGACAGCTATAGAAGCCAGGCAGTGATTATATACGATTTCCACTTTGCGGATAAAACGGAACATCTGGTTTCAGTTCACAATAACTACAAAATAAATCTCTGGAAAAATCTGTGAAGAATGAAACAGCCGTAGCTTCTTTCTTGCAAAGCATAGATATCTCTCTTGTGTGTAGATATATTTGGGGGTGAGGAGGGCATACCTTCACAAACAATACCGCCTGTCTCCCTCCACCCACCATAACTGCGGAGAAGGTCCCATTGCACCGAGGTAACAGGTGCAAAGGTTTAAGACAGTTTTACTACTACAGTCTTATCCCAGCATGCATCAGTCCATCCCCATATGGGTAGAGGAAGTCAGATAAGAAAAAAAAAAAGCTGAAGAAAGTTTTCTGCACTGAAAAATATGAGTGAGTGAAAGAATGAACATCTCCCTGCACTGAATATTGGCCTTATTTGCCTGGCTGTCAGTCATTCCAAATGGTGTTTTGTCAAAGCATGAAGTGTGGGCAGAGCGAGTAATGGAAGAGTCTCATCGTCTTTCTACCTCCACATTACGATGAAGAAAAATGACAAAAAGACAAAGAATGGCTGGTGAGAAGAGAAAGAGAGAGTTAGTGGTTAAATGTCACATTAGATTATTGCAAAATGTGAGGAATAAAGGTCTGTGTCTGTAAAGTTTACTTCATCAAGCACTGAATGAGTGAGAAAAGAGAGAATGAGCGCTCAGATTAATTAGTGGGAATGTTGTGACTAGAGTTTGGATATTAAAGACAACTGCCAGGAAGAAAAAAGAAAATACAGACTGGGGAATGATGTGAAAGAACGAGCAGAGCAGACTTTTGACTTAATGAGTTTAGTTCTGCTCATCGAGCTCATCTGCCTGGATATCAACACATGTCTTTTTACTTACGAAATTAATATCTGAAGTACTGACTGTTATTTTTCAAGAGAGAGACAGAATAGAAAGCACACAGATAAGAGTATAAGCAGAGCGTCACGCAACATAATGCTATTTACACAGTTCAAGACCTGAGAATAGATCTTCTTTCAGAAAAATCCACTTTCTTAAGCTCTAAGCAAACTGAATAGTTTCCACTGATCAAATACGGAGACAAATTAATTAGGCAGCAGACTTCTGAAGATGACAAGATTACTAAGTTGTAGCATCACTTTGTTCTTTTTGTCTTGTTTTGTGTTTTTTATCATGGATCATATTTTTTTTAATAGTTTTGGAAGTCATACTTTAGCTATGTCACATTATACTCACAGACTCAAGCATCTGGATAGCAGATGATGGCCAAGCTTTAAACTCAGGTTTTAATCTAACTCACTAAACCGCTACGCATGAATTTTAAGTAAGGATGAATATATTGTCTGTACTAATTATCACTCACTTGTAAAGCTGTGTGCACAGAAGATGAGTACCTCAAATCAGTGAATGCGGCATCTGTTTCCCAAATTAATTTCGTACACTAGCTCCAAGCAAGTTTTCTAATATGTAATCTGCTCATTTTAAACAGGGCTAAAATCTCAAAGTCTTGATTTTTTTAAATGAATGTATTTTTTTATTCATTTATCTGAGTCAAGCACAATTTCCTGTCAATGCAGACAGTAAATAGAAAGGAAAGAATCTGAATGAATGAATGAATGAATGGATTGTTTCAAAAGCCAACGTGTGATTTCATGACTGAATTCTTACCTGTTCCTCCTTACCTCCATCTCAGAAGAATTGAGTATAAATCAGCTGAAGACAAATGATCCTGTCCAGTTTGTGAATAATATGAGAATCACAAGAAACAGAGGAGATAAAATACAGGAGCGACTTTAAGTTGATCACCGAGAAATAAATCTGATATTGTTCTGGCTCATTTATAAGCTAAGCAGGTTTTGTTTTGGATCTTGCTGCTATCTCGGTAGGTGATTGTTTCAGACAAATGAAGATCAATGTAGTAAGAGAAATAAGAGCATTTTTAAGACCTTAAAATTTGGATAGGGCTGGGATGGAAGAAAGGTAAGGTAAGGTAAGGTATGGATTAGTTCTCCCAAAAGCACAATATTTCAGGTACTGTAAAAACACAGCAGCTCTGGCATTCCTGTAAATTGAAGGGCACAGTGCAGTCACTGCTTTCCTGGGGAATAGCAGGCCATCTTTGAAGATTGAACCGAGCAGAAAACTAAAAGGGCAATTGGAATAGCCTATTTTCCAATTTTCAAGAAAGATATGTGGATAATCTTTCTAACAAATAGGCAAGCAAACTGCACAGTAAACATACCTCCACAACAGCCATCTCTTTTGAAGAGAAATAAAACTAGTAGAACTTAGGATAATATTAATAGTAGATAATATTTCATTACCAAAAGCACAAACTTAGCAAGAGCAAAAGCTTTCAATAATTAACAGTGATTTCCCTTCTGCTGGAATGTGGAAAATGTGTCTGAGAGTTTCAGTATCCAGTCAATAACAGCCCAATAATCAGACTCAACTGCTCCTTCTTTTCCACTCTCACTAAAGAAAAAATGTAAGATGTGGAGATTTAGATGTCTGAAAAAAGGCTAGATCAATGAATATCAAATGTCACTGGAAGGTAAAGAGCTAATGTCTGCACATAGTGATAACACTGGCGGCATGCTCTTAAAAAGAAATTTTGAAAAGTTCCCCACAAAGTTCTATGTAGTCAAACTCTGTGTGATTGTTTGATAATCCAGTGATGGCAAGAGTTAGTGCATTTCTCTTTTGGATTAATTATATTAATTAAAATAATTGATTTCATGTCTTCTATTGAGATTCAAATTGACAGCCTGAAAAATTATATTTCAACAGCATCTAAGAACCAACCTGGTGTTGAATCTCTCAAAAAAAGAAAAAAAGAAGAAGAAGAAGAAGTAAAAGATACCTTCTGCGCATTCTTTTTGTATATTAAATGTTCAGAAGCATTATACTTAGAGACTACTAAGAGCCACAAAACCCCGAGTTTGGAGGAAGGAAGTTTGCAGCAACAATCCATCCATTCGGTGCCGCTCCCTTTAGATTACATTTCTCCTTCGGAATCTCTCCATCCATCTGCTGAAATCCTATTTTCATGACAAACAATAAGACAGACACACTCACTCCATCTCTTCTCCCTGTAGCTGCCAGGGAATGGGACGAACAAGGAATGGAGCAGAATTACAAATCACGAGGTTGGAGGAGACAAGCAATTCTGGTTCTTATATAATGTTACTAATAAATGTTTTAAAAAGCTTCTCTGTGTCTGTCTGTCTCTTCACTTATCTCAACAGTTGTTCATGTGATCTACTTCAAACTTAGCAGATGTTTTGCTGGAGACCAGAGCGAATACAGTGGTGAATGTGAAGTAGCTGTTATGATGGGTGGTTCAATGCATTCTCATCCCAGTGAGTCCAACATTGCCTTGTTGTCTTGAGCTGATGGGGTCACAGAGATATGCACAAGGCGCCCTTTGGTAACAGTGCTTTGAAAAACCAGCTGCAATACTGGATGCTAGGAGGTGACATCCGGTTTTTAAAATTAACAGGCTTTGCATAAGAAGGTGGTGGCAATGGGATAGAGCCTAAATTTCTAAGCCAGCAGACTGTGTTTCAAGTCTCATTTGGGAGCTTTGTGTTTTCTAACCAGTTTTCACTGGCTGATTAGTTTTGTGTTCAATCTCTTTTTACTTTTACTTTCAGTGGCTTCGATTAGGTTTAGGTACCAGAAATACTTAAGAATAAATTGGGAAACTTCTTATTTAGGGTAAAATATGCCTCTTCAATGCGTAACCATCAAAGCTGAAAAATAATGCCTAAAGGTACCCACTACAGACGTTCATATGTCACCCATATGACTATGGCCATGAATGAGTGTCACATCAGAGACACTAAACGACACCTCATGCATATGATATCTACCTTTTTTAATGCAGTGTAGTATGCACATATCTAAAATTATATGTAAATCCCTGTCTCTAGGAGTACTGATTGTTTTATATAATGTAATTTATTATATATAATAATGTGTGTTACAATGAATTAATTATGAATTAAACTAATTCTCACCACCAACAAATAATTAACCTCTATATTACTGGCGTAATAACATTTGGTTTTTAATTTGGCTATTAATAAAAATAATTAGTCTTTGTTATGAAAACAAATTGCAATGGATTGCCTCTAGTTCAATAAATGTAGCAATGTTAAATGTCGAGTGCTGTTGTTAATATAGCTGTATGTTCGATTATACAATTCATGTGGTGCATTTAGGATCTTGCTGTTCTTTGAGAATGTGTGTAACGATATTAGCACTGGGACCATGTGCTTTACTGAAAAGGCCAGCTATATCTGAAAATGTTCACGGATTAAGAAAAAAGAAGAAAAAAACGCTTAAACTCTGACTAAACCGGCGACTTTGAAGATTTGAGCTGCTGCTCTGGTAACAAGATAGACCCAAAGTTTGCTTCAGGGAACAGAAAATCCTGGGCGTTTTCCAAACTGTCAACAAACCCAGCTATAACTCAGTTATCCGCATACAGGGAATGGGACCCAGATGTGAAGTCAGCATGTGCTGTCACAACACCCCTGTCCTCAAACATCAAAGTGAGCTGGAGCGGATGCCGTGGGAGCAATCGTTCGACAATCAGTGCTATCGCTCACAGCAACAACTCACCGAGGAATAAACCTTCTCATCACAACTCTGACTGACCTACTCTGCACAGTATCAGACGTTCGTCTTCTCTGTAGCCTACAGACGGTGAAGCAGCAACTGGGCTACGCTGATTAGAAGACAGAAGAAATATATAAAGTCTAACTCATACTTAGTGCAACAAAAAACAAAACAGCTGCTGCTGTTAAAACCTTCAAGAGCTGTAAGAACTTGACTGGTATCATTATAAAAGTAAGCATCATAGAAGATAGCATCACGGAAGCTGCACAGCTCTTAAATTCACTGATCTGTTACTTAAACTGGACTGGACCAGGATTGTGGAAAAACTGCATAGCTCTACTAGCAAAGCTCGGACAGGGATGGTCATTTCAGTATCGTTGTGCAAGAATTTAACTCCTCAGTCTATTGGTTTCCACAGGCTGCACGATGGATCAAACCATACATCAGTAACTTTGCCTCTGGACTTTTGGAGAGGTGGTAACTGAGTGCCAAGATGAGTCCAGCAATATCTAGGTAGCACGTCCACATCACAGGCAGTAGCTCTTTATCTTAGAGATAGGCATTTGATAACTGAACAGCCATTTTTTTATGACCACAGTAATCTCACTAAAGCACATTTTCTCACAACTGGGACAAAATAAATCATCTGCTTCAGTATGCAGTTTATTAGGATCACTCCCTTCTGAAACCAGGGAGGGGTTCATACTCATGAAATCCTAAGATGATTTTATAAGTATGAAATCATAGGGTGACCTCAATAGAATTAATGGGAACTTGAGTATGTTATGTAAAATCTTGTCTATAAGAGGCTGAAGCCAAGTGTTGTCAGTACCACAGCACACGTTACTCACACCCTCACCTTTCTCTCATGGATTTTATCACATTCTAATTCAAATCTCTTTCTTTCCTGTCACGTCCCTCATCGTGCAGCTAATGTTGTTTAATAAAATTATGCAAAAGAACACCACTTTGTCCTGGCCTGAACATATTGAATTATCCAGCTGAAACGGCTGAGGAAAAATGAGAGAAAACCCAGGAGATAGATGACCTCTTGAAGTCACTAGCACGTCTCTTTCTTTCCTTTTTTCTCTGAGGGTTAATGTGATCTTGATGAAACCCTGCTCCTACAACAGTTTATGTAATGGTGAAAAAAACGACCGAAAGGTGACAGAGAGATCCAGTGTCTATTTTTAATACCAATGAAATATGACCACAAATGAGGAGAGTGCAGCTTGATATGTAACAACAGCATAGAGCACCAAATGAACCAGATTGTTGCATAAAACAGGGGATTCATCACTTTAACAGTAATTTAAATGCTTCCAAATGATAAGCAGTTTTCTGTAGTAGCTGTGGGTCTGTCTCTGTGCATTAATATGGTTTTGATACACTGTTTTAACGCTGCATGAACAGAAAATTGACAGGAGAGCAAGCGAACGATGACAGTTGCTAAGGGGTTCAATCTGGAGCTGCTCCACTTAACTGGAGGATGAAGAGAAGAGAGCCGAGGAGGGACGATGATTTAAGAGAGCCGAGGAGTAATGTACTATACTCAGTGGGCTGCAGTCTCTTCAGTGATGAGAGCATTGTCATATTAATGGGATCTTTTATTCGTTTGTATGAGTGGATGTACAATTTATACAGGAAAAAAAAAAGGTTCATAAGAACAGGAGTGATGAGATGGATAAAGGACAGAATGAGGCAGGAAGGAAGAGGAGACAAAAGAAAGCAGACAGCATCAGGAGCTATACGAGAAGCTGGAATTAAATAAAAGACAAGAAATCAGGGTAAATTTAGTTTGAGCAAAAGGTCAAAAGAGAGTGACTAAAGATTTCATATCAAACACGTCAACCCTTCAAAAATGGTTATAGGTGTAATTTTATATTCACTAATAAATCAATTTCAAGAGTGCAGGTTTCACTCGAGGTCTTTTCGGTTGTGAATGTAATAAATTTCAAACTAAAAGAAATTTCCTGACCGAGTTCCCTCACAGAACACCCTGCTGCCTCCTGATTGTCCAGCAAGAGGATAAGAGTCATCACATCCACTAGTGAAGTGAAAAAGTGAGCATACCACAGTAGTACAACTGCTTTTACATGTGTAAAACTACATTCAGAAGAAATAAGAACATCTGAGTTCATAGATAGTCAGAAAATTTTCGAAGCCATACTTGAGTATGGCACCACTTTAGTATGCACTGCAGAGTTTAAGGCTGTGCATATTAACCCTTTCCACATGTGAGTCCCTGTACCAGGAACAAGCTATCAGGCTACATGTATCTACCAGCATTTTTTCAAGGTTGGAAAATCCGGAGCATTGAGTGAAAAGTCTATAAAATAGTCAAAATTTTAATTTCTGTTTCGGTTTTTCAAATGTCAGATATTGTGACATTCTCCAGGATGTGTTTCCTAACCATAGAGACAAAGGTTGTTCATGGGCTCATAGTTTTGGTGCTTACACCAACAAATTAAAAAAAAAAAATGTATTTATTATTTTGGGGGGATTTGTAAATTTAGCTTAAGAAGTTGAGTTCCTGAAGACTGTGGAGAGGAAACCTGAGTAGGGACAACATTTGTCAATTTCATGTCTACCTGAATAAAAGCCTTTAAATAACCCTACATTAATGAATAGTTTTCAGTGGTCTAATTCTAAAATAATTGTGGTAGTTAACACATTCTGCTTGGCAATTTCCATGATTTGTTTTTCTATCAATTATTTCTGCTCAGTAAGATATGAAGGTACACGTTCAGCAGCAACAGCATAAAAATGAGCACTTATTTCCTTTTAATTGCATAACTAATTTGATGTTGATGAGGAGAGAGCAGAGATGCCCAAATGGGGGAGGTGGAAGAGTTGCTTTTATGTATTATTATTATTATTATTATTTTTTTTTAGTCATCTGCTCTGTCAGGGTTGTTGAGGCCATATTCTACAAAGATGTGTGGAAGAGACTGGTTATTATTGGTGATTGCAGGTTTAGACGTGATAACTGGAACTGCAGTGCGTGGGAGGACAACAATTTCACCCCTAAATATCAGAACAATTGACTCTTGCTTTTAAAAAAGGAAAATGACTCATTAGGTTCTCTTTGCACACTTGGCCATGCTTTTGCCGACTAAACTCATGCTCCTGATCCATGTGACTGCAACCAAGAAAAACTAATAAAAATCTTTTTTATATTTCAGATAAAAATCTGTTTTCTTTTGCCCTAATTTTACAAAACTACATATAAAAATGGACTATATTCTTGGCCGAAGTGCCTATTTGCTTTATTTGTGAATGAGTAGATGTTAGTTAACTTGTTACTTACCAGTAAGGTGATCAAATACCTAATATGATCAAAGTGCACTGAACGCATGTCAGAAGCTGAGTTTTCTTTTAGTAAAAGGAAGATCTGAAATGTGCCATTACGTAAAAACTATTTTGATTAAATTCATCAGTTTTTAAAATTATAAGCCGATCCAATAACTACTATCAGTTATCGGTCACATACATGTTGACAGTGGGCATTCCCCCCTGCATGCATACAATGTAATTCAATAGTGGTATTCCTGTTTGTACAAGAATATAATGTTACAAAGCTCCACTTATCCTTTAGCTGTACTAGAGAAAACAGTGGTTGGAGATCGCAGCTTGACCAAAATGATCACAACCATGTGCAATAAACTTGCCACCTTGTTGCCTTTGAAATTGTTGATGGAAGACATGATGGGAAACATGTCTGTGAATTTTAGTGGTCATCAAGAGAGCAATAAAAGCGAAATAAGATAGAGTCACGTTGGAATTGAATGGGGTCATGTCAGCAATTACATACCATCTGTTCTTGATAATGACCTTTTTCTTGTTTCCCTCTACATATAGAGAAATTCAAATTACCTATTTACATTCATTTAAGTTGCTAACTTGAAACAGAAATTCAGAAATTTCTCCAAAAATAGTGACAAAGTTGCTATGGCAATTGCAAAATGAGATGAGAACATGTGGCACTCAGAAACTTTGCTTTTGTGTAAGAATGTAACCAGAATGCAACCAGCTTAGTCCCCTATTACAAAGAAAAGAATCGCAAACATGTTGCAGTCGTTGGCACAGACTGACCGAGATTGATTGCAACATGCTAACAATCGGTCTGTGTTTATAAATTAGAAGGCAGTTAATTGCAAACCTTCTTTATTGTATCTTTTTCAGTCAGTCTAAGTTGAACCGTGTCTGGAAACAAACTTTTTTGCCTTCCACCAGGTTACCGGTACACTCGCCTCACGATCTAAAGTGGTTGCCCACAGGTTGAGGGTATATGTGTAACCAGGTGGTCTCTGTAAAAATTTGAAATCAGTTACAGAATGTAAAAAAATTAAATTCAATCATTGGGCAGCCTTTCTTAATGCAAAGGAGGCTGCCATCCTAACTTTACTCTAATATTGCAAAGTCACTAGCGAGAGATGTTACAAGTACTTGTACAAGTGATAAAACTGCTGGATTTAGTACATGGTACTCTCCGTTTACAATATATGGCCCTTAAACAGTTGACATTACTTCTTTTATGGCTAAGCAGCATGATTTTTCAAAAGTATAACAAACTGCTGCTCTTTGGTATTTTGGTATATTATCGTATTTAATAACTTTCCTAAAGTCACAAAGAGACAAAAAGAGAAAAAAAGGAGAAAAAGGAATGATAAGCTTAATGAGACACAGCTGACTCAAAGAAAAGGTAACAAGGACCAGAGACTTTTGAACTATCTCACAAACCCAGAAACATGCCCATTTATTCACACTACAGGTGATTCATACTCTCGTTGATCTTTGATAATCATGATTATTATGTAGATCAAAGTACAGTGTCTACATGATTGCATTCATGTGGGGTTTGTGAGTCTGACAAGATCAGATACTTTATAAAGATGATTACATAGCATTAATGTTCAGTCAGCCAGATATTCAGTCACAGCATCCTCTCAGAAGAAACATCCGTAAGGAGGGAGAACTTAATGGAAATCTTTCGATTTGCCACTGAATTCACTTCTCTTCTCAACTAGACATTATAGGAGAGACATGACACTCAAAAGATCCTGAATAAAAACCTTTCAGAGTATGACAAAAATGGCAATTGCAACCAAAGAGCCAATCGACAGTTGTACTTGAAAATATGAATGAGTCATGGTATTGTACTGATGCACAGATGCACACAGTAGAGGTTCAATGTAGTTTCAAATGTGTAATGGCGAACGTACAAATTTGTTATAGTGGTAAAGATGTATATAAATATACTTTTTTCAGCTAACTGTATCCATAACGTGACAATGGGGTGAGCCAGAGATGCTGATCATGAAAGCACTCTGGACTGAGCTGTTAATGAAGCCACAATGGTAATTAACTTTTCACATTCTTATTCTTATTGTTATTCTAGATACGGGGGATTAAAATCCACTGGTGGAGCTATTACAATGTTTGTTGCCAAGAGGTGAGATTTGCTTCTAGAAGGACGTTGCCTCAGTTAATCAACCATCTCATTTAAACAGGTTCTTTCTTCCATTGCTAGTTATTTGTAAACTTTGGTGCTTGTGCACAAGGTTCGAGTTGTTGTTTGTTCATTTGAAACACAATAAACACACTGAATGTTTACACTCTAGTGTCATCTGAAACATGAAGGAATCAAATGAGGATCCCAGTGCTATGCCAGTGATTGCTGTTTGTGTATGTCTGTTAAAAGGACAGCAGTAGCTTACACGAAATGCCTGCGTTATCACATTAATTGTTTTCAAAGGAGGCTTTAGGAGAAGATTAAACAAAGGAGACTTTTGGGGTTTGTTTTGTACACAATTAAAGGTATTCCACTCAAGCACCTGAGGGAATAGAAGAAAGCAAAGTGCAAAACAAGATGCAATTAGCGCTTCTTAAAATATTCTCCAAAATGTGATTCTAGCTTTTGGGTACTGAGGGATAACTGAAAGTAAGGAATAGAAGAGAGGGGAGATGAACCGCTTAAAAAGAGTAAACATGACTGTATACCTAACTTTAATCTAAAGATTAAGATATAGAGTGTACATTGATTCTTTGTGGCCTTCTGGACTGATTTGCTGACATTTTACATACAAATAAATTCACACAATTGCTGTACAAATCCCTGTGGCACAATTCAAGTTTTCATTCAGGCATGTCTGAGGTTCTCTCATCAAAGAAAATTCATACATTTAGCCTGAGGCTCTTGTAAAGTTAGCATATATCTGTCATAGAAACTAATAGGAAAATAATTTAATATTATTTGTTAAAGTATCATCCAAATAAATGTTTTCAACCACAGCATTGGATTATCACCAGATAATACAGCCATGTGAAGAAAGTACAATCTCTCTCAATTTTTAGGATGTAATAAAAAAATCATCTGGCACTTAGGAGTTCAACAAAAACACATGAACTATTGTACAGAGTCATTATTTATTTAACAAAAATTAAGCTAAAATGCGGAAGCATTATGTGAAAAATGAATGTATTTGTTTTGACTGATTATCGCCAAGCGTGATCACCTCTATGCTAACCGAGCCTTCGGGTGTGTGGAAAACATCAGCAGTGATCTTAGAGAACAAAATATTGTTGCCCATCAATCTGGGAAGGGTTATATGGTAATTTCCAAACTATCTGAAGTCCATCATTGTACACTGAGAAAGAATATTCATGTGTGGGAAACATTCGAGACAGCTGCCAATCTTCCAGGGAGTAAACATCCAATCAAATTCACCCCTACTGTAGGTCAGACTGTGCAATGCTCAGAGAAAGTGCAAAAAAAAGACAAAGAGATACATGTCTGACTTTGCAGGCTTCAGTTAGATTTTAAAAAATCCTGTGATCATCACAAGTGTGGCTTGTTTGGAATGGTTGCCAGGAAAAAGCTTCTTCTCTCTAAAGAGAGCACAGCTCAGGTTTGTAAAGTTGAATCTGAAAAATAACACAACACCACCACAGGAACATGCTCATCTGTCCAAAAAACAAAGTGGAGATAACACACATAACACACTGTGCTATGTTTGTCAAAAACCAAACATAGCATATTACAACAAAGATTTCATAACAGCTGTCAAGCATAGTGGTTAGTGGGTGATGATTTGGGTTTGTTTTACAGCCACAGGACCTGTGCACCTTGCAGAACTCCTCTGTATACAAAAATATTCTTGAGTCAAATCTGATGCCATTTATATGATGTATAAGGTTGGGTCCATATTGGGTCAAGCAAATAGCAAAGACCCCCAGCTCACCATCAATTCAACAACAGAGTGGCTGAAAAGCGAAAGAATAAAGGGGTTGCAATGGCCCAGTCAGAGTCCAGACCTCAACCTGTTAGAAATGGACCTTAAGAGTGCTGTACAGAAATGAATGCTCACCAACCTCAATGAACTGGAGCAATGTTGTAAAGAAGAGTGAGCCAAAATCCTTACACAAAGATTTAAAAGACTGATAAAGTCATACAGAAAACATTTACTTCAAGTTGACTTCGAGTTGCTTCAAACTTCCAAATCATGGAGTCTACTGCACAGAGCCCTGTGAAAACCTTTTCATTTGACTGTATGTACCAGTTAGTTGCTGCTCTCTTCCCTGATCTAGCCACATTCATTGACTATAGTGGAAGTACGATGCTTCAGCTCCATCCGTGTACCTGGGTGGTCTACAAGTTACTGAATTATGGGGTGCTTTTAATTTTTCACAGGACTGTTCCTGCATTTTGCCTCATTTTTGGCAAAAACATAGTGACACTGTCATGTGACTCAATAGATTCCCTGATGTCATTTGTTATAACAATGAGACAGCACCATGTTACACAAGGGCCACCAACTTTAACAACAATTATGTTTCCTGCTACAGTTTCCTGAAAAAGGACACAGGTTCTGTTACACCCCTTAACTTGATAAATGGGAAACCTAATAAACATCCATCAGGAAATAAAGGCACTGTTAAGATAGTTTGCCAACAAGCAAACTTTAAAACTTTAACAGCAATCCGCAAATTTAATTTTGGTCTACTTAGACGTTACTGTGGTCTTTACTCTTCACTACCAAACAGCTTGTCTGCCAACAGCTTGTAACCCACAGCACAAAATGAACTAGATAGACAAATTTAATTGGTAAGTTTCATAATTATGACTGCCGAAAAGAGAACTAAATGTTGTTTCAACTGGACTTCAGAGTTATATTTATTTTAGCTTAACTCATCATGACACTCCTCACTTGCCCTGAGCTTTCTGTGTGTCTCATCCTAATCTTGCCCCTCTGCAGTGCGTCCTGAAGTACTGAAATGCTAATAAGCTACAGACAGACATAATGCCAGAGGGCCGGTGTACTGATGCCAAAGGGGGCCAGCTGAGTATAGCCAATAAATGCTAAATTGGTGTCACGGTGAGGCTCTGTCTCCTATGCTCTGGTGTTAATGAAGGTACAGCAGAGTGAATGTGTGACCACTGCCTCAAGGCTACACTAATGCCACTGCAGATTGTGAACAATTACATCAAGTAGAGACATAAAAAAAAACAAAGTAAAAATAAAAACTGGAGCTTGGTGACAGTGTTTAAATGACTGAACTCACTGTTAGAAGCAATTATTGTGACATTACACAAGCTATTTAAATTATTCATTTTATGTAGATCATGTGATCAGCCAGCAGCAACCATCACATAAACCAACCAACTTATGTAGGATTGTTTATTTAAATGTATAACATAACTAAGGCATACACTACAATTATTTTGTGTTGGCTAGTGTTCAGATACTGGCTGACATAAAATGTTTTTTATAAAGTTAAGACCTAGATTATAGTTTTTCTTGATTGCTTTGGCTTACCTAAAGAATCTGGGATCCACTCAGTTTTCATCATCATTATATCAGTGGTACAGAAGACACCTTTTGGAAATGTGTTAACCCTTTCTCACTGGATTGACACATTTTCCCCACCCTTTTGGAACACAGTTAACACAAAGGCCATTCAAGCAGTCCAAACCTCACTCTTTAAACTATGGTAACCAAACAGAAATCACCTGCTCCTAACTATTAGAAACAACCTCGATCAGTACGAAATCAATGAAGCAGCTGTTTGACACTCCTTCACGCAAATCTTCAACTAGCAGTCAATCTGCAAGCCTTAAAAGGTGCCACGTCTGTGTCATTCTTTTACAGCATGGATGGAGGAGGTCTAAGGCAGATGAGAGTGAGAGGAAGAGGAAGAGGCGTCTGTGTGCGAGGTGGAGTTGTAGTTGGAAGGGCTCAAGTTTCAGAGGAAATTCAGGCAACTGTTGATGATGTTATCAATGGTGATCTTTCACTTAGAGAGGCTGGGCAAAGAGTAAAACTTGTTCTAAACAGAAACACTGATGTATCCATTGACAGAGTTTTTCGGCAGGAGAACAGATAATGTTGCTGTACAGTATACACAGAAATACCTTCAGTGATATATTTTATGTAATTGTTTTCTCATTCCCATTACATGTATTCCGTACAGAATCCAAAGGCTGCCATTCTCTGGCCATAGAGGGAAAATTTTCAGTGCTGAGCAGGAGGCAGCCGTTGTGAACATGGTTGCCATAAGGCTACGTGAAATCAGGGCAGCAGTGATCGCAGATCAGGGCATATTTAGGAACAGCAACAATGTGAGCCTGACCACCATTGACTGCATCCTAAGAAGCAACCACATGGCCATGAAGCAGCTCTACAGTGTTCCATTTCAAAGGAAGTGAACAACGGATGTTGTGAAGGAGGCCAGATGCCAATATGTGGAAGATAATATACTTTAATGTCTTGTCATATCATGAGGTTAGAGTCAACTGGAGTCATGTTTCATTGTAATTTTGCCTTTTTTTACTTAGGCTTCAATCTCTGTAAAGTGAGGAGATGTGGAAGTGGCCCTGTACCTCATTGAGTACAGGGCCACGTTCACAGTTCCAGGACAGTGGGGTGCCAACATAACCATGTGTGCTGCCATCTCCGATGGTGGTGTCCTATGCCATATCCCCACTATTAGCCCCTAAAACACTGAATGCCTCATAACATTCCTGAACGCACTTCATGAGAGGATGATCCCCCCTGAGGAGAGAGGGTTGTTGAGGCCGGGCATGGCACTGTTCGTCATTATCTGTGATAATGTGGCGTTCTACCACTGCCCCCTTGTCAATAAGTGGTTTGCAGTACACCCTTGTATGATGATGCAGTTCCTCCCAGCATATTCCCCATTTTTGAATCCCATAGAGGACTTCCTCAGTTCTTGGAGGTGGAAGGTTTATGATTAACATCCCTATGAGCAGTTGCCCTTGCTGAATGCAAATAGGTGCAAAGGAATGTTAAGGCTGGATACAGCATGCACGAAGATTTTTCCCTCTGTGCATTGCAAGAGAGGATATTGAATGTGATGTGGATGAAGCCATGTGGCCCAATCTTCAAGACAGAAGAGCCTGAGTATCAATAGTGGCTATTTCTTATACTGTAATAGATTTTATTTTGGCTTACATGTATTTTCTGTAATATTTACAGTATTTCAGTTTTCAGCCACAGTTTGAAAAAAGTCATGGGATCAAGAACATATGCATCAAAGCAAATTTGACACAGCCTATGTAAAAAGATAACAAATGGCACTGGGATGAACGCTATGTAATGGGCTACAATGACAAGCATTGGTGCACTGATTTGCACTGAGTGCTGTATTTTGTATTTTGTTGTCCACTGAGTAATGATTGATTGGTTTCATATTTTAAATGTTTTGGCACAGTTAGAGCCTTTTGCAAACAAAATGTGTTACTTTGAGCATGAGTGCTGCCATTTAGGCCTTTGTGTTAACTGTTTGGAAAATGTGGAGTTTGAGTTGACTGCTGCATGATGGCAATCAAGAAAAAGTGTAATATCAGTTAAAGGTTTAAAAGGAATTGTCCTTTAGTTCACTTTTTTTCTTCTTTAAATGCAATGGTAGCACATTTGCCCTAAAGAGGTCATTGCTTTGCAACAGACACTGCATTACTAAGTTAGGATAAAAGACTAGATTGAAGTCTAAATATTAAATGACTTACCTTTCCTTCCACAATGCATCACACCCGTTTGTTGTGTGTTAAACTGACCCCAGGAAGTCTGTTTTCCAGTATGAAAACTTAGAGCTCAAAGCAACTGCTGAGCTTTTGCCTAAGGCTGCATACTTCAGCATAAGGTTTGTGGGACTACACTGTGCTTGTTTTTGATGATGACTCTATTTACTGCTTTCAACAGGACTTAAATTAGTGGCCAACGAGTTCAGAGTTCAGTATTTTGCAAATTCTAGCATGAATTTGTCATGTCACAAGAAACAATACCATTTTAAAATTATTTGTGATTTATGCAACTTTGAATTTGGGACAGTTACAAGAAACACAAGAAACTGCTTTTCTACTCACCAAACTTGGACAGTAGAAGATATGAAAAACTTTGCCTAGACCAATAAGTTTCGATTTCTGCTGCGACATTCAGATGGTATTGTCAGAATTTGGTGAAAGGATGGTTCTATCCTGCTGTGTATCAACAGTTCAAGCTCGTGCCAGTGGTGTAATGATGTGGGGGATATTTTCTTGGCACACTCATTTAAATGTTTAAAAATTACTCATTGTGTCGATCCCTTTGTGACCACATTGTACAGATCTTCTGATGGCTGCTTCCAGCAGCCTAACACACCATGTTGCAAAGCTCAAATCATGTCAAACTACTTCACTGTACTCAAATGGCCTCCACAGTCACCAGGTCATCAATTCAATAGAGCACCTTTGGGATGTGGTGGAATGGGAGATTTGTATTATGGATATGCAGCTGAGAAATCAGCAGCAGCTGTGTGATGCTATCATGTCAATTTGGACCAAAATCTGTTTCCAGCACCTTGCTGAATCTATGCCATGAAGAATTAAGACAGTTCTGAAGGTAAAGGGGAATCCAGTCCAGTACTAGCAAGCTGTATCAAAGTAAATGGCCAGTGAGTCTACACACGTGCTTTTTTAGCAGCTCAGGAAACACCCCAGTGCTGCGGTTCTCTGATAATCACACATTCATCACACAGATACACACAAGCAACCAGCAGATAGTTAAGTTCAGTGGTTCTCTCTGTGTCTCTCACACACACATAGACACACACACACAGACAAACTGCTAGCAGGCAATGCCATTGGTGGCTAGAATTCATCTCATTTG
Organism: Etia nguti; assembly: GCA_015106755.1. Taxonomy (NCBI): domain Eukaryota; kingdom Metazoa; phylum Chordata; class Actinopteri; order Cichliformes; family Cichlidae; genus Etia; species Etia nguti. The sequence continues at coordinate 52,451 of VUQG01040676.1, forward strand.
TATCTCATCTATGCTACTGAATCATAATAATGATGAGAAACAGAGGCATAGCAGGAAAACAAACGGGAAAAGCCACTGAACCATTTGGTCAAATTAAATAAGGTGAACACAAAATTTAGAAAAGGGCAGCTTTTCTTTCCTAGCAATCTTTTTTGCTCCTGGCACAGCAACCAGAATGCTTATTAGTTGAACAAATGCCTCATCAATGTACAATGTAAAAACGATTTTGAGATTTCATTTTGAAAAGTCTAAGCAAAACAAATTTGTTTTGAAATCCCTTCCTAATGGGATGTTACTTATTACATATATAACTGCAGGAATTTTAGTGGGTATACTGAGGTATTTATTCTATTCTATAGATCGTATAACAAGAAATACAAAGTGCACAAATATCTCCCCAAGACTCTATAAACTATAATCACATGACACACGAGAAGGCATAATAATAATTTGAGGCAACTGTAAATATTCTTATGCTTTTTTGAAGACACTGATCTTTAATATGCTGCCTATACATTAACAGTGTTACAAACTCCCTTGCTAAAGCTTTCATGTTAGCATACACTAACAGACCATGATGTTAGATTTGAACCTAACTCTAGAAATAGCTCAATGTTACCATAGGGCTGAGCTTTGATCCTTCTGTGTGCATTAGCTATGGTATCTTTATCTGGTTTAAGTGACAAGCTGTAGGCTTGGTTATCTTTTTTTCTTCATCCTGGCAACTCTGAACATTTCTGACACATTTGAAGTGATACTTATACTTAATGCACACATTTTACCCTTTTTGATAATTTTGTTAGTGTTAGTTCGTTCATACTTCATAAGTGACGTAGATGTTTTTACAGCCAAATTTATCACCAAAAATGTATTTTCTGAGGTCACAGTAACCTTTGAGCATCATCTCGTATCCATGTGAATGTCTGGGTTATATTTGAAGAAATGAAATTACTGTGTTTAAGTTTGCACAAGAAAACAGTTGGAAGATGTACACGGTAAGATAATTTCAGAGTATAGCCGTCTGTTATTGCTTTCTCTACTGCAGACATATAACAAAAGTGCTTACACAGAAGAATATATTGGACTTCCTAACATTATGTGACTGCTATCAACCAAGCATTCAAAATTGAAGCAAAATGTTTTAATCCCTCAAATCTATATATTTGTGAATTTTCTATTTTAATTGTGAATATCGTGAAGACGTTTTTTGATTTTCATGAAGACTGCTGCCTTGACAGTTGTCCAGATGAAAATCACTGACACACTTCACAAGAAGGGTGAGTCAGAGAAAGGTCATTGCTCTGTTCTTGGAGTGTTTTGTCAAAGAATGTTAATAAAAAGTTGACTGGAATGGACTGGTAGTGCTTTTCTACTGTGCCTGAACGCTCAAAGCACTTTATACAACATGCCTCATTCACCCATTCACATCCATTCTTACACTTCTATGCTTAAGTGCTTTATAGCTAACATTGACACTCTGATGGATGCTTTGGAGAGCAACTTGGTATCTTGCAAATATCTAGGATATTTGGCATGCAGACCCGAGCAGCCAGGGAACCGCCAACATTCAGTTTAGTAGATGCTACATCCACCCCACCTTTTTGCCAAGGTGGTCAAGAGCCACTACAGGCAGTTGTCTTCAGGAAAGGGGAAAAAGCTGTTGCATTCTTGATATTAAGCCAGTCCTAAACCAGTGTCAGAAGAATCTTACCTGAGCTAAGGAAAAGAAGTGGACACTCAGAAGTCCTCTTTTCAGTTAAAGTCATTTTTGTATTTCATTTGCAAATCAAGATCATAGAGTCTGGAGGAAGAGTAGAGAGGCACAGAATGCAAAGTGTTTAAAGTCCAGTGTGAAATTATCATGGTGGGTGACGATTAAAGTGTTGGTGGTGGTTGGTCCATGCAAGTTTGCTTTTTCAGTTTAAAGTGAAATAATTTTGTGATATTTTTTTGACTACTGTGCACTACTATGTCTAAATGTGTTTGGACTCAAACTCAAAACCAGGCAAAATTTTATAGAAAAGTTAGACTATTGCTATATTGCTATTCTATAGTGTGTGTTGTGATTGCTGGCATTTCCAGTTCATAGGAGTGTTTGATTTTCTGCATTCCCATCTGAAGGGAGCAAAGTTTTCCCTAACTGAGAAAACCAAAGGCATAAAATACTAATTAATAAAATAATTAAAATGCTAATTTCCTTACAATTTGTTTGTTTTAAGAAGTTGCTAATTTTCAAGTTCAACAGACTTGAAAATAAATAAAAAGGCAAAAAAAAAATTATAGTACCTGATAGGATATAAGTAAAATCAACAGGTTTGTTCCTGATATGATCAAAGGCTGCTATAGGACAGATGCATTTGATCCCTGTGATATTGTATCATCAATTACATGTGGTACAACTTCTAAAACATTAAAAAGAAATAAATAAATAATCACCAAAAAATGTGTAAGTAATGTTATTTGAGCCATACACTAGCAACACATAGCTACTCCAAAATATCAAGTGCAGTTATTATGTTTCAGTATTAAAAAAATATATTTCTGCTTACTCCAAAATATAAGGTATGGTGTTTCAGCACCATTTTTTCACACGCACACATGCTAGGACGTCTCATCATATAGTAAGGTGGTGGCAGAGCCTAAGGGAGGGAGCAAAGCGGCCAAACACTCAGAGTATTTCATGTTTGTCTGTAGGCAATGACATTAACAACCCAACATGATTTAACTTCCTAATTCATCCACCTTCTTTATTTATGAGCCAGCAAGGCTTTTTAGCAAACACTGATGGATCTCTTTTACTCTTTGGTCTCCACCCCGAGGACTTGGTAGGGGCATAAAAAACTGACGTGGAAGAAAAAAGAGGGGCTGAGAAAAGAGAGTAACAAAATAGTGCTAGAGAAATGTGACGGGGTCATGTTTTGTTGGTAAGACATGTGGGATAATACATTTTATTTTTCAAAAGGCCACAGTTTCTTTCTTGTTCTGAGCATCTTTCTGTGTCCATTCTCCTAAATCCTTTTTCTCATCATGTGCGAGTGTTTCTCTCTTATATCAGAGAAATCCTCTGCTCAAGTAATCCGTCACTAGATGACTTTTACAAGCCTGTTTATATCCCTGGGTATATCTTTTTTTTCTTATCCATAGGTTGGTCAACTTCCCAGTATTTGGCCTGAAGGCTTCTGTCATATTCATTTCCAACTTTCTACTTGCCACATTAAGGGTCCACCATACACATGTCCACACACATTTAAGTGAATTAAAAATACAAAATACCTGTTAATCCATATTTTCTAGAGCCGAGTTCACGTATTCCATTCAAACAGTTTGTTAACATTTAGATACAAGAGTTTTAACCCAGATGCCCTTCCCAACACAACGAGGGTTGGTGTCTCTAGCTGGAATCAAACTTGCAACCTTCAGTTTGCTAAGTGGATGTGTTACCCACTATACCACTAGAAAAACCGATACAAGAGTTGTAAAACGGTGTAGAATTTTATTAAAAACTAAGAGTCTCGCTTTGCGGTTCAGTCTATATCTAAAGTCTGTATGTTTTCAAAAGCAATTTCTTCTGCCCTTGCTAGCCAGTTGCTCTGTTTCTTGATGCATCATCCCCGCATGTTCATCACTGAAATAATGTGACACCCTTCCAGTATGCATTGTTAAACTGTATCTGCATCACCATACATGTGCATCAGACAAAAAGCCTTAATTGAAAAAAACAGTAATCCGTGTCCCATTATGAAGTCCTCAGCCATCCTCCCAAGAAAACAAATTGTGCATTCTTCATAAGCACATAAAAACAAGTCTTTTAGTCTTCTTAGTCACTTTTATAATGTGCCCAACAAGCCATTGTAAACAATAGGTAGAGAACACCCACAGAGAAAGCTGCAAACCTGTGGATTATTACAATTACATATAGCAATTAAATTTGTTCTTGTTCTTTTTAATACAATAGATTGTACTTTATTTTTTTATGTTAGGGTCACAAAACATATCGCAGCTTTTATGAAGTGTGGAGGCTGTGTGCTCTGTATAACACTTGCAATAATAATTATGCAAGTAATTTTCTGAAACATGTAGCTGTAAAGTGCATGTTGAAAGTAGTTCTAGGTATTGTCTAAAGAGTGGGATGTCAAAGAGAGATTTACAGTGTCATGTAATCTGCAGTTATACAATTCCAAACAGCAATTCACATGAAAAAAACAAACCAAAAAACCCCCAACAACAAAATCCCGGCAAAATATTCTAGCTATGCAGTATTTGCATAAAACCATTAAACAGAGAGAAAGGTTCATAAACTAAAAATTATATAACAGAGGTATTATCATACTTTTTAGGTCAAGAAAATTATCACTTTCAGTATCTTTAATTCAAAATCCCTATTAAAGCTTTCAGTTTGCTGGGTAGGGATGTCTGCCTGCACTTAATCAAGTGTCTTTTCCACAGTTAGATGAATGATTCTCTTCCTTAGGGATTACTTTAAGATTTTAGTAAAACTTGTCATAAGAGAAATAAAACTAACCATTTTAATATTAATTTAATCAATTAGGAACCATTCTCGTGAGCCACAGTAAAATTACAAAAGCATTTCACTTACTGACATCCAGTAGTCGAGGCTTGTGTCTCTAAAACTGTGCCTATTAACAGTACAATGTATAACTCAACTGTTTGTTATGTCTAGTGTCCATCGGTGTAACTTTGTGCTGAACATTGGGGGAGGGTGTCAAGATCTCTGTCTAAATAAATAAATAAATCTGGTTAAATTCCCAGATGATTAAATATGCAACTATTTTGCTGGTAATAACTGAAATGAGTAAAGAAAATAAACAGCCTATTTACGCAAGATAATTTATCATTTTATTGGGGGGGGTTAAATTGGTTGAGTCTGATTATTGGGGGGGCCATAACCCTCCTAACCCCCCTGGAAATTACGCCTCTGCTAGTGTCTGAAGGCATAATTTATTACCTAGTTATACAGTTGCATCCAAATCACATTCAGTCTGCTGCCACTGTTTAAAGTGCGGCTGCATCCACCAGCTTACTTTGTGCCATATACTATAGGGCACCTTTAGAGCTCTTTCAGAGTCCATTTCTTAGCGAGGTGGAGTAGTTTTGGCAACAACAGTACACCAGGCACTGGAGGTCATGATCAGTGTGTGGGAGTAGTTGAAGATAATACAGAACAAGCTTAACAAGAAAACTTTACTGCTCATATACGGTACATATAGCTAAAAATCAGTCATTGCAAATGGAATGCTTATGGTTAAAATAAAGCTGGGTGATTAAAAAAAATGTAAAAAATGATTGCAAAATATTTATTTCTTCAATAGAAATGTGAGATCATGTCTTTATAAAGTTGCCAGAATTCATTCCATCCATGTTTTCACAGAAAACACAAAAGGCCCATGACAATGAGAAGAGCGCCACCTAACAAATTCAAGTTATTTTGATGTAAGAGGAACAGCCCCCACAGCAGCACGTGTGCTAATGTTTGGGTTACTGCAGCGGTACACACCAGTACATCAGGAGTGTGGACAAGATAAAAGACAACTTGAGAACAGAAAATGTTAAGGAAAACTTGAACAATAGGGTTACCGAACACGGCACTTCAACAGACACAGCCTGAGGGTAAAAACTCAAAGATATTGATGAAAAGAAGAGTCAGAGGACTTCAGTAGAGTGGGGATATTTTGACTTTTTAAAGTCTGACAATGAAGCAGAGTAGTATACAGTAGATACAGCCAGTTAAAATGGCTTCATTAGTCACAGGACCCTGATGGATCAAAATATTGATATAGATATCAATACCTTACTCAAGTTGTCTACCACTAATTTTAGTATATCAACTTTGCCATTTATTTTAATACTGTGGTTTTAAAAATTTTGGCACTGTGAAAGAGACACTCCAAATCCAACAACTGGTACAAAAAAATAAAAAAATGTCCCACTTTTTTTTTTTCCAGTGGTCCTGATCCTCTTACATAGTTTATGTAGGTCCGCTCAGTCAGAGAAACAGCTTTCAGCACAGAGCTGCATTCAAGAAAACGCTAACATCAAAATATCAGTATCTTTTTTATCTTGGGATAACTGTAAGAGCATCTGCTCTCCTCCTTGAAACAAATTGAAGGTTTCAACAGAAACAACAAAAACTGAATATCGAGTAGGAAAACCTTAAATTTATGGAATTCTTTTGCTATTCTTCTAATATCCCGTTTTCAGGAAAGCACCATGAGGTTGGTTCTGTTTGCTCAATCAAAAAACAGCCCCCATAAAACTCAGCCCAAACAGCTGATAAGTTACACACCTACGCACATTCATTAAGGTAACGCTCGTCGAATACACTTTAATTTGTATGGCTGGAAGGTTAAAACAGAGCTTGAAAAACATTCCCTTCTAAGGTGCGAGGACTGGACTTAAATGATTTAAAAAGCCCCCTATGTCCAAAGAACAACCTTGATTTACCTTCATAAAACCTGGAGACCACTTAAAAAAAGGAAGGTCTGGCCTGTCTTAGGCAAAATATAAAGAAATGATGGGTTGCTCAAGACTTTTACACATTTTAAGAGTTTAAAGAAATGTAAAGAATAAATCAAAATATAAAGTTGAAACCTAACAGAAAAATGAAGGACATGCTCATAATTCAAACAGAGGTCTAAAGAAGTACCAACCCAGCAAACAATAGGCTAAATGAAAAATTTAGTTCTACCAATGTACGAGGAAGCTTGTGTGCAAGAATATTATTTTTCTGAATTTAATTTTCTTTTAAATTGTATCTATTTATTAGATTAAATTAAAAAAGGATGAATGAAAAACCTTTTACTGGAAATAGTTTTGGTGAGTTGCAGTGTAAAATGTCTGAATGGTCAAACTGACTGTAAAGTTTTATCCATTTATTTTAGTTTTTTAAAACTTAACTTTAAGTTTTTATACAGTGGCTTGCAAAAGTATTCGGCCCCCTTGAACCTTTCCAACTTTTGTCACATTACAGCCACAAACGTGAATCAATTTTATTGGAATTCAACGTGAAAGACCAATACAAAGTGGTGTACACTTGAGAAGTGGAACGAAAATCATACATGATTCCAAATATTTTTTACAAATAAATAACTGAAAAGTGGGGTGTGCGTAATTATTCAGCCCCCTGAGTCAATACTTTGTAGAACCACCTTTTGCTGCAATTACAGCTGCCAGTCTTTCAGGGTATGTCTCTACCAGCTTTGCACATCTAGAGACTGAAATCCTTGCCCATTCTTCTTTGCAAAACAGCTCCAGCTCAGTCAGATTAGATGGACAGCGTTTGTGAACGGCAGTTTTCAGATCTTGCCACAGATTCTCGATTGGATTTAGATCTGGACGTTGACTGGGCCATTCTAACACATGGATATGTTTTGTTTTAAACCATTCCATTGTTGCCCTGGCTTTATGTTTAGGGTCGTTGTCCTGCTGGAAGGTGAACCTCCGCCCCAGTCTCAAGTCTTTTGCAGACTCCAAGAGGTTTTCTTCCAAGATTGCCCTGTATTTGGC
>VUQG01040679.1:5163-24638 GCA_015106755.1 Etia nguti
AAACGGGCGGAGTGGTGCGCAGAACACAAAGGTGTGAGGATAGAACAAAAGAGAGACTTGGAGGTTGGCAAGGTTTGTGTAGAAACTCATCCAAGTGACTTCTTCAGTCTGAGACTGAAGAAGTCACTTGGATGAGTGACGAAACGTTTCTCCCACAAAACGCTACGTCCAGATGAACAGAATCAACTTTTGGAGACTTAGTGTATTTATATGAACAAAATCAAGTCTATTAGATAAATATGATTCAAACCACTGCATTGCAGTGAAATAATACCTACAGCAGGCTCTTTGTAATAAAATATTATGGTATCAACAGTATCGAACACTGAACTGAGGTCTAGCAGGACAAGTCAGTTTTAGGTAAATTTCCATCCTACGTGTTTGGGCTTATTACAAAGTGCAGATGCGCCCAGTGGATGTGTCATTAGTTCTACATGTATTTGGTCAGGAATTGAATTATTGGGTTATCAAAAAGAGAGGGAGAGCTTTCAGAATCCAGTCCAATTATTTGGTTTCATTAATGAAAGAATCGTGGAACAGCACAGACTATTAAAACTATAATCAGTGGAATTCAATTTTAAGAGTAACAAATCTTACACTGTACCTAAAATCTTGGCAGTTCACGTGTTGCTGCCTGCGTCTGCACGTATCAAAGGATTCCTATTTGCTTCTGAAAGGCAGTTTCACTCCATCAGTTGGGAACAAAAATCCTCTGAGAACGTTTGCCATGTTCTTCTTTCACAATAGAAATGCAAATTTGTCTTCTTACTGACGTAACACCGGGCACCAGCTAAAGGAACTGACGGCCTGCTGAGTCACTGGAGGGACCCCAATGTGTGCAACGCTAGTCTAAATAAGTGTCTTGAAAAGCCTTTTAATGAAAAGAAAAATATAAAGTGGTGCTGGCAAAGATGTGAACTTCAAGGACATTTCACCACAGATAAGAAAAGACAAAAGGACGGAGAATAGGGAGACATTCTTTCTGTTGCAGGCCTTGGGAGATATCCTTATGGCCACATTTGCTCAACAACAAGCAGATAAACACTCACATGCTACAAGTAACACATTAGCACTAGTAAATGAACAACTGTATAAGACAAATAGCTATTCGAGTGTTATATTAAAAGCAACAGCAATTGGTTGCACTGCTGCAGCGTGAAACTAATTGCAGGCAGACTAGCAGGGCCTCTTTGCATATGGTGAAAGGCAGCTTTTCCTTTCCTTTATGGGGCCATATAAAGTAAGCTAAGAGGCATGAATGCAATGATAAGTCTTTGTGGCTTCTGTGGTTAACAGTTAAGATAGCCCGATAGCCGTGATAGTTACAGACACAGAGTGTAGCTTGCAGAATAAATATCTGCAAAGTGATTAAATGTCCTTTATGTTTCCAGGGATAGAGAGCCTCGGTCCTGAAAACACGACAACATGTCTACATACACAGACAGAGAGTGGCACATGTTCAGAGCGAGGCAGACACGCACACAGCAAACAAAGACAGATTTCTTCATATCAGATTCCAGATTGGGGGGAGTTGGCGACATACTTCCCATGAGTTTCTGCTTTCTCTAAACAGTCTAGACTCTATTCACCCCCCCAAATATCTACTGTATCAATCCATCTGTCCTCATCTGCTTATCTAATATTACTGGAAGTTATTACATCCATCACTTATCTATCACCATAACCCGGACTGATGATGTTTTTAATCAACAGCATACCTCAGCGTTAATGAAAGTCATTAGTTTGTGAGTCTGCAAAAGGAGGATAATTAAGTTGATTAATTATTATTAATATGTCGCAGATTTGGAACGAAAGGTGAGGTGCACTCAGCTGCAATTCATTATAACGTGAACTACCAGGAGGTACACCTGATTTATCTCACATGACAGCTGGGCAGACTTTTGTGAAACTGTAGCTCCCACGATAAAAATCTTTTTCATCCCTTTTTTTGTGGGAATGGTGCAGTCAGGCTTGTTACCTTGCTCAAGATCAAAGTGGGTGTCCTTTTGCATTACATTGTACTCTGTGTTGACAGTTTTTCAAACGTGTTTTCGGAGATCGTGTCACATGCTCTTCGGGTTTTATCAAGTTATTCTTAGAACAGCCGAGGTCTGAACTTTCTGTTCTGTCATTAGCAGTAGGGTTTTTTTTCCGTTCACATCAGGTCGACAGCAAAAATAAAACCTTACTTTGGGAGATCAGAAGGCCTTTTACAAGCTTCTATTACCTAATGCCTCTATTCCTGCAATTCTCTTTATGTGAGAGCCAGACAATACTTTTTGTCTCGCCTCACTGGTACCAAGAGTACAGATCATACCTTCTGTGTACTGGCCCCCTCCATCCAACATCTACAATCTCCTCAGGCCATTTTCTACCACATCATACTGCTTTCTGCTGCCAAAGAATTTTTTTTTCCATTAATGCCCCTAACTTTAGAACCATTTGCCCCTCGATGCCAATATCTCCATCGATCACTAGACTAAAACTTACGCTGTGTCTGTATTCACAACGGGTGACCACAGGAGGTAGTTTGAGTTAGCGGATTTTATTATTATTATTTATTTATTTATTTTACACTGGATGCTGTTCCTGATGCAGCCCATGGGGGATTTGCGTCTCTGCGTCTACATAACTTGTTGTGGTAAAAATTAAGGCTAGTGTCACACAGGGCTAGAAACCGGTCGGCGACCCCGGTCACTAAGGGAAGATGATTATTTCCTGACCGGTTGGTGAGCGATTGCTGGAAGTGGCTGTTTGTCACCGTGTGAACTCAGTCACAAAGAGAGTGCTCCCTGTGATTCTAGTTGGTAGCTAACAAATTTCTACAGTCTCCCACAGTTTGCATGGAAGACACCGACTTGTCTGCAAACGCTCGGCAACCACTTGCTGAGCCTTAACGCTGCAATCAGCAAGTTTCAAAAGTCGCAGCATTTACTGTAAAGGCAAAAAGTCTGTGTTTCCAGACTGTGTTGAATTCACAGTTTGTTTCTGCTCAGGCATCTTTCATGCAAACTACGGGCAACTGCAGCAATCTGCTAGCGACCAAAACAATCTGAAGGAGTTTTCTGGTGCAACACCATATTTCTTCCTTCACCTAGGAACTGCCAGCAACCTGTTGCCCACCGATCAGGAAATACACATTTTTCCCTACTGATCGGCGGTTGCCATGGAGTCGTGAATTGATTTCTAGGCCTGTGTGACAAGAGCCTTTTTTAATTAAACTTTCAGAAAAAGTCACTGTGTCTCAATTTGTATACTCCTATTATTACACTTTGATGTAGTGGACTGTTCGCTTACACAGCATGAATATCATCAGGCTAGGGTTATCTCAAAGAGAGAGGTGGCGGAAATGGTATATGCAGCATTTAACTGTGACTGACTCACTAGCCGCTGCTATTTGCGAGCATTTACAACTTGTTGAGCCTCTGACCACACATAGAGACCTATTAACATCAAACAATGCCACAACAGATGTAACATTAACAGCTGATTAAAATGTGTTTTAGCACTTCTAACCTCACAGATGATAAATTTCTTGTTGTGGTTTTACTTATTTTGACCTTGGAGGCTTTTAATTAATATTCTTGTTCTCTGTAACATTAGTTGAAACAACCAAGTAACCAAGATGGCAGCACCCAAAATGCTAACGTTAGGCTCAATGGTAGCCAGAAACCAGTGAATGACATCAAGGTGGCTGTGTACATCTTTTATATTTATTCCATGGTTTTGTCATGGTTCTGCGATTCATCCCACCATCAAAAACATGCTTACGGTAACTGTGCTGTTATTGTGCACTTAATCAATACAGTAGCTAACATATGGAGATCTAAAAGTGAGTTTGCCTGCAAGGGGAGATATCTTATCTTAGGAAAAGTATCTTAGGAAAAAATATGCCTAACTGCTTAAAGAGAGATCAGCACGAACATTACCATCACTGATTAGCTTTGCTTAGCATAGCTGTCAGACATAAGGGGAAACTGCCAGCCTGATTCAGGTCAAAACAAATATACCAGCCCAAATATAAAGAAAGACAAGGAGTGTGCAATCACTTCTCAGTTGCCAAGTACTGACACTTCTGGCAATGTTGTAGTACCAAGAGATAATTAGAAGGGATACCTGTTAATTGCTGCACTGCAGAGGCAGATTCATACAGTGATCAGATATTTATAGATTTACGTGTTTTTGCTTTTACCAACACTTTGATGCACAAACTCTGTCCTCATTCAAAGCTTGGACTTGTTACTAAAATCTCATTTGAATGTTCCCTCTAAGGCATTACCAGACAAGTCAACAAACCTTCAAGAAGCATCTTTTTATAGATATACCATACCCTCCATGCTCCATGAGGCTCCTCCTCAAGTTTCTTCTCATCATAGCAGCCTCATCACAAATAATAAATATATAATGTACGATTATATTGATATAGGCTTCCACATGCAAGCCTAATTTTGCAGCTAAGTTCTTATGCACGGCCTGTCAAGAACTAATAAAGCACGCACACAGTAGCACCACTGCGTCGCAGTGATCTGGGTTGTGTCCATGTGATTTCAAGTGATGCAACATGATCCAGTCAAACGTCCCCTTGGCAGTCGAGCAGCATGCAGCTCAGCACCCTGAAGGCAAAGACGTGCACCTGCCGTCCCCGGTGACTGATCTCCCGAAACGTCACTCAAAACCCCCCGACAAGACCCAGACTCGCGGCGTAATAAGAGACAGGATTATGTTTAACTGGGCTGGATTCCTTGTCAAATTTCAAATTCTTTTAGAAGACTGTAAAAAAATATTACTGTGACACTTATAGGTTTCTATATATATTAATGGTATATATTTAGGATTATGAGAGAGGGAGGAAAGAAAAACCCGATGTATGATTGGAGACCCACATTAAGGGGGTGCAGATTATAAATATATTATATATGAAACAACTTTTCACCCTGCTGTGACAATTATTTATGACTCTCCTCTCCTAAAGTGAACTTTCAGAGCAGCCCAAGCCTTTTTTTGTTCAACATCCTGGTTGATATCTTTGTGACGTGACATGTCAAGTGAACGCTGCCAATGCAAAGGGAACAGAGATATGTTGGCCTCTATACTTCCTTGTTTGCTCTCACTGCTCTACCACCCCGTGTCGACTGCCAGTACATTTAAGGTGTTAAATTTTGTATTCAAAATTAGATCTTAAGTGAGGCAGACATTGAGATTATGGTCAAAATGAGAAAAAAGAGCAATTACAGCTCAATCTGTACTCAAATACAGGCGAAGACTTTGTATGATCTGCATATGTGTGTGTGTGTTTGCGTGCCCATGTTTTATCACTTGTGTGGCGATATAACGTGCGGTCAGTGTTAATATGTCTCTGTGGATTCATTTCCATCTTCCATAGCGACAGTGATTGTAGTTAAGTTACAGAGGAATTTTAAAGGTAAAACAGGGTTCGTGTGTCAGCGTTCCCAGGCAACTGACAACTGTGTGAAAAGATCGCCTTCATACTTTCAGAATCACGCTGTAATGACATTCTGATCATGCTAGGCAAGCTAAACAAAGCTTTGCTATGAAATTGAAAATAGTTAGCTTTTCAAATGTGGGCGACTAAAATGCAAAAGTGTGCAAAAGTCTTGAGCCACCCCTTCATTTCTTATATTTTGCTTGGGAAATGGGAAATAGCAGGGACAGCAGTCTACTGAAACATGTGCAAACAGACACAGAAATACAGTATATAAGGCAAAGACAGAGTTTGTACAAACTAATGAGCTTGAAAGTCAGTTTTCGGTTTGCCCACTTTTATTTTTCAACACAGCCTGAACTCTCAGTCAGGCTTTCTCATCATTTCTTTAGTCTTCAGGAATAGTTCTTCAGGCTTCCCACGGCCTTGCCTTTCTAAGCATTTTGTTCTTTCTTAAAATGATGTGACGATCATATTTACACAACGTGTAAACGTGCTTAAGGTTCGAGCGATGTTATATTCCAACAGCCAATAGAGCTTGAATAGAGGATTATGTGTGTAAAATAAATGGGCTCAACACAGATGTCACTTGGAAAAGCCATCCTCCATCATATCTGCCTTAAAGACAGGTTTTCTCATGTTTTCTATAAAATATACGGACACACAGGAAAACATGACCACAAAGCCATTTGCGTCACTGTCACATACATCATCGCCTCTGTGGAAACATGACTTCATTTGAACTTAACTTCCACCTTAACATTCCCATGAAATCCTTGTCATGAAAAACAAATGTCATGCTCATGGTCATGACATGATAAATGTCACCTTACTGGGATAAAGGTAAGCGGGAAAGAGGGAAAGGAGGAAGTGCCACAGAGGGTGTAGGGTGTCAGCCAGGTGGCAAAGGGGCAAGAGTGTGATTAGGTCTTGATTGCCAAAGGCCAGATGTGAGCTGACCCCACACGTCAGTCTGCCTCTTAACTGTGTCACTCCTTTCAGCTCATCGCTGCTAGAAAGAGCCTGACTGTAAATCAAACTGCTGGTATAATGCGACCAGTCCTCCCACATGCCACAATAGGGGATCGAATGGCCAACCGTAGCCCACAAACCCTTAAACCAAACTTCACATCATAAATACAGTTGTATTAATTACCATTTATTACATTAAGAGCTCTCTTTCTAATCCTTTTTGCATGAATACAACCTTACCAGGCTTCAGTTCATCCTAAATATTTCAGAAAAACTAACCACAAGATCCAAAAGACATGCACACAACTCCAACTCTACAGCAGAATTTTATCATATTTATTATTTTACATCTGAATTTTTGATTACATTTTAAAGCTTTTGTGGGATCACTGGGGCACACGTGGGGTTTGCCCTCCTCCTCAGGAAATAACTAACATGGAGTTATCGTGATCCAGCTGAACGTCATTCACATTATTGAAGCCCTGATAGATACAGTATCTTCTATTCCTAAACATGTTGTCTAATGGTGCGAATCAGTGAATGGTCAGATTTATATATTTAAGCTGTTTTGATTGCTCATGATGTTGACTCACTGTGGGACACACAGGTAAAAATTCCACCTTAAACGTTGCAGATTCTTTTGTCCTGTTGTGCAGTCACTTATATAAATGTATAACAAACTTCCGCTGTGGGAGCAGTGGATACATAACCTACAAAACAAGTCACAACTTAATAATGTGCATCATAAATAGCACTACATCCGTGCCTACTAAGCCTATATAAGCCTGAGTGCTGCCTATGATCCTGCAGTGTGTTTTTGTGTAGACTGAAGTTAAAGGCTCGGCCCTGTCCCACACAGTCACCTGTAGGGTTTACAGACATTGATCCCAGAGCAAGTTGCATCTTGAAGCAGATGAGCTCCAGCAGCAGAAGACCACACTGTTACTCCTGTCAGCTAAGAACAGGAAATCTTCCTATGAGTGGTTGAAATTTCTTAGCGGTCCCTCCCTTTCCATTGAGCAACCAGCTTTCTGGTGCTTATGAGTATACTGGATAGTGCTGCTCAGACAGTAGAGCGTGTTGACTGCCAACTGGAAGATCGTGGATTGATCCCAGACTCCCACAGTCCAAATACCCAAGTATCCTTGGGCAAGGTACTGAACGCCAAGTTGCCCCCAATGCTTCCATCAAAGCGTGTGTGTGTGTGTGTGCGTGCGTGCATGCGTGTAAATGCTGGAAAGCTCTTAGGCATAGATAAAAGTGATTTATGAATGTGTGAGTGAGACCTGTACTGAATAGAAGAGCGTTATAAAGATCCAGTCCATGCAGCCATGTTTGTGTGAATGCACTCATTCTCTCAGAATAAGAACTGTACTGAGTACTGCATTTTCTAATTTACCTGTACTACTGTACTGTTTTATCTTTGTAAAGCACTAACTAACTTGGTTCTGCAGTGGTCTGATTGGTCAGATTTGTTGATTTGGATTCGGAAAATTGGAAAAACCTCGCTCGATTTGAAAAAATAAATGCTGTTTGTATGAAAAATATTTTTAAAATATTTTATGCGTCCAGTGTGTAAAGGCTTCTAGGCTCACTTGTTATTTTGTCTGTGGTCATAAAGGTCAGAATGTTACGTGAGCTGGATTTTGACGAGGCCGAAAAAAGACACTTTTTTCAATCACAGTCTCCTGCTCGTCTTTCATTAAGCCAACTGATGGACAGCCACTAATTTGACAAAATAAAAATCTGTCCTGCTTTGAAACCTGGCTCCACCCGTCTCAGGAGACCAGAGGAGAGGTTTGAAAATATTAGGTAACAAATAAACAGCCAAAAACAACACGAAGGAAACAGAAACGATCAGCCACTGCTCTTACTGAGCCAAAAGGTGATAGCAAGCATGGGGACATTCAGTATCACACTCATATACTGTACATGCAGGCGTCTGTAATCCACACACAGACGGACACACAGCTCCTCCGTGTGGGCTGAGGTCCAGTTCCGACACTCCGGCTCTCGGAGGTCTTTAGACGGGATTCACACAGCACCCGGCCCTTTACTGAGGCGCCACCACAGGGCTGTGGGGTATAAACAGTTTCTCACACCAGCACTTCTCAGGCAGTTAAAAACGTCTCTGCCAGCAAGCACACATGCACACACACACACGCACAGAAAATGTGACTGCAGTCCCAAGTGGTTTCTTTTGAATGTAAGGAGGTGGCTGATTACCATGAGACCCACAGGGCACACCAGGTCAGCGTGATCTCAGATGTCAGCCATACCCTTCTGCACACACGCACACCATCCATGCATAAACACACACTACAGTACCAGTGATACTTTCACCTCTTCAACTACCCGGAGCATCAGCTTATTTACTTAGAAGTAAAACTTTCTGGATGTCTAAACGCTTTTAGTTTAACCTCAAAAAGCAAAAAGAGTCATCACACACTCTCAATAAAACTATAAATATGAACAGTTTCAACATTTTTAATGATAAATTACATTACAAGTCGTATGAAACCGTAAGTAAAGAGTCGTGTGCGTCTTTGATGATGTGTCACTATGTTAGGAATGCTGACTTGGCCGTCTCCTCTGATGACTTATTGCCTTTGACTGACCCAATGCCACAAGCTTTTATTCACTCTTAGCTTTGTAAACTAAACATTTACTCAGATTTGCCAGCTTTCAGCAATCAGTTGGAGCAAGTTGCATGGAAAGAGGTTTTTAAAAATAGGTCAGCTTTAATCATTTGAGTGGCCTGTTAAACAACAGGGTGTGTTTCAGAGGGCAAAATACACTTTGTGAAATCTTCTTCACAGAAATGCAATTTAAGTATAATAATCATGTAACCGCAGCAACTTATTGTACTATAAAATGTGTTTTCATTGTTATCAGCCTGCCTCCTGCCATATTACGTTTCTTTATAGTCAGAGAAGTCACAAAAGTTACAGCAAAGTGGTAATTAAATCAGAAAACTAGGAATGTAACAAAATTGGCGAGATTTCTTTATTACTTTAGTAAAGGAGATATGCTGAGACTAAAATATATAAAAAGAAGATGGAGATTAGGACTCAATCTGTTGTAAATCAAATGTTTTCACTATGACTGTGTGGAACAGCTCACCTACACTTACGGGCCACAGCGGATCATCTGGCTCCACCTCAGCCAAACTCTAAAATCCTCCTCTGTCGCACCAACTCACTGCATGTCCTCCTTCACTACATCCATGAATCTCCTCTGAGGTCTTCCTGCCTGGCAACTCCACCTTCAACACTCTTTGTCCAATATATCCACTATCCCTCCACTGCACACGTGCAAACCATCTCAGCCTAACATCTCTAACTTTGTCTCCAACATGCTCAACCTGAGTTGTCCCTCTGATGTACTCATTACTAATTTCCTGTCTCCAATCTCTAATCTGGATGGGTAACCCCAGGTATTTGAATTCATCCACCTTCACTACCTCCACTCTTGCAGCTTCACGTCATTCATCTTTATCCTTCTGTAGTTATTAAAGATCAACTGTGTTAAACAATCTGGTCGAAAAGTCCACTGCCCTCTCTCCTCGTCACCTCCAAACCTCCACAGGTATGTCATCTAGACCCACCACCTTTCAACTCTTCACCCTCTTCATAGCTCACTTTCTCCTTACTGATCTTCTGAGATCCATCTTAACCGCCCGAATCATAAAGGTGTATGCCCCGAGCTCACCTCCACGCTCTCGTTGACCTCTATCCCCCCGTCGTTGTCATCGTCCAGCTGTTTGTGGATGTGTCGCAACGCCTCCAAACTGAAGCGGTCGGCCTCGCCCATGCATGGCGGCATCACTATGAGACAGGGATCTGCAGAACAAAACAAAACAGGAAAACAGAGAAGAGAAGGGAAACGCTGAGATTAACAAAAGTGTTACTCTCGTCTGAACTGTATAAACAGGGGAAAGTTACACCTGCAAGCATTTGTACCAGCCTTAAAACCAGCTCTAGTAAATGCTACCCAGGCTTTCAAGGAATTTCTGCTATGTTGTTCACTCGCTGCATACTTGGCACATGGAGACAGCACATGCAGCAGAATATAGGTTACAGTGCCAACAAAACAAAGAGCACACCGGGATGTCATGTAGTCAAAAGAGCGAACAGAGACTCAACGGTTATTTTTATATTCTCAGAGAGGAAAAACGTTCTCATAGCGCTTAGATTTTATTTGCAGACTGGTTATGAAACAAAGAAGCTTAAGATGTAGCTGGATTGGTATGCGGTGATATGCTAATAAAGGGTTATGATAATAAAGTCTCTGACAGTGTGTGTTTACATGGTTTCACCTGCTCTCACAGCCGTGACCACACCCACGCTCCAGGCATTTATTAAAATGAGCTCCACTTTTGTGTTTGAAATAGACACATGACATGACACGCAACGTGAAAGCGCACTAAAGGAGAATCCTCCATGTGCTCGTTGGCGTTTGTTTAATTAAAGACTTCGATAGCTCAATTATTCCAAATGCTGAGGTGACGATGAAGACTAAAGCATCTCTGTGATCTCGTCACAGCAGCACGCAGACAAATCGGCGGTCCTGCCGGACTCTGTCGTGTGCTGTTATAATTCCTGCAGCGTCCCCAGACATTCCCCCCTCTCTCTCTTGTTTTTATTCAGCCCTGTCCCGCCCCAAAGGGAGAAATGAGCCCATTACTTCCAGCCTTCCTAGCGATGGACAGTTTGAGCTGGCCAAGAGCAAAACTGTCTCACTGGAGCCACAAAACCACACACACAGAGGCAGATTTGTACAACCACAGAAACAACAGCTCGTGAACAAGCGCACACAAAAAGAGATAAATACATGCATCACAAGTGCAAAGACATCCCTCTGTAAACCACAAAGACAGAGCATTTTTTTTAAACACTTAGATTGTAAAAAACTACTGAATTCAAGTCATCCCGAGACCTAACAAATAATGATGCTCCCTGCTGTTTATAGAGCCACACAGCACTGAAGGCCAACAATACAACAGCGAGACAGACACACACCCAAACACATGCATCAGGGTTTTAAGTGTTCTTGGCAACAGGCGGCGTTTCCGAGTGCGTGTACGCCACCACCACGGCTTCACAGAATGCAAACGAGAGGCGGTTAGAAATCACATTATACGGATAATAATAGCTCTTCCCTGTGATCCAATGGACACGCTGCTTTTGAATGCACAGCTGGGCAACTCGCAAAGCCGCACACTTCAAAAGTGGTTCATTTTAAAGGTTCAATCACATCCGTGCATTTACCCGACGACCAAAAAAGGAAAACGCATGCACAAACTGTAGAAATGTTCTCAAGGCGTGAAGCAAAAGTTCAAAAGTCTTCTTTCATTTTAATGCAAAGACAAGAATCAGTCGACATGTGAAAACGTGTCAGCCGGTCAGTAAAGATGTTACATGTTCAGCACGTATAAGAAAAGAAAAACATCCCACGCAAACATCTCGTCTCGTCACGCTGTCACGAGCGCGGGCTTCTCGTCATGGGTAGATGCACGTGTCTTTCTGCTCGGCGATCCGGGTTGCAGGTGTAGCTCAGCAGAAAGAAAAATAGTACCTGGCGTACGTGAAAACACCCGTGAGGTTTTTGAGTTTTATCTGATTGTTAACAAGGGCTCGATTTCTTAAGAGGAATTGCTGCTGAGCTTTTCAAATGTACTTCTTGCATGTTGAGCACCACAGGAGCCAACTGGTTCCACTATATCAGAGGAAAGATAGAAATCTCTGCAGCTGGGCAACCCGAACCAAATCAATCTACAGCAAAAAGCTAAAAAGCAGGACTGCAGAGAGAACTGCAAAGAGTGTTTGACACAGACAGCTTGACAAAGTCTGGAACCTCGGTCGGGGATAATGAGTATCATGACAAGGTTTTCAGCTTTCTTAGTTAACCCTTCAGGCTGTGTGCTCATAAAAAAGAGGGTGTTGGCGTTTGATGCATCATTTGACTCTTGTTCTGCACAAAATGAACCGACTGAGTCCCGCCTACATCAGAGGAATGGCTCACGGAGAGTTATGAGAATATCAAAAAATGCTAACAGCAAAAAGACGAGAGAAATGCCGGAGGGGGAAATGTTGTGAATTCACGAGTTAATTTATTTATTTCACCACTAAATGCACATTTAATGCTGCTGCACAGTAGAGCTGCTAAACTGGATCCATTTAAACGTGAAGCTCAACAAGTAAATTTAGAGCTTAAAATGCAGGAGACGAAGAAGTTAATTCAGTTTTTGCCAAATTACTGCTGGAACATTGCAACAGAACCAGCGTAAAAACTGATCTGACTGCAAATCAGGACTGAGCACAAATACATTCCCTCACTGGCCATTAGGTACTCCTCTTCAGCTGCTCATTAACACAAGTATTTAATCAGCCAATCACGTGGCAGCAGCTCGGTGCATTTAGGCATGTAGGAATCGTCAAGAAGACCTGCTGAAGTTCAAACCAAACATCAGAATGACGAAGAAAGGCAATTTCAGTGGCTTTGGTTGTTGGTGCTAGTCAGGCTGGACTGAGATTTTCACACACAAACAGGAAGAGAACAGTAACTCAAAAAAAAAACAAAAAACCACTTGTTACAAGCAAGGTACGGGAGAGCATTTCTGAAAGGACAACACATTAAAGCTTGAAGCAGATGGGGTACAGGATCAGAAGACCACGCCAGCAATATGAGGCTACAGTTCGCATGGTCTCAATTTCTGCTGCGCCATTCAGGTGGTAGTGTCAGAATATGGAGTAAACAACGTGAAAGCATGGATTCAGCCTGCCTGATATCAGCAGCTCAGGCTGGTCTTGGAGGTGTGAGGGATATTTTTGGGGCCCTCTAATGTGAACTGAGTATCATTTAAACACCAAAGCCTGCCTGAATGTTGCTGCTGACCATGTCCATCCCTTTATGACCACAGTGTACCCCTCTTCTGATGGCTGCTTCCAGCAGCATAACACACCATGTCACAAAGCTCAGATGATCGTAAACTGACAGCTGAACATGACAATGTACCTGTACTCCACAGTCACCAGATCTCTATCCACTAGAACACTTTTGGGAACGAGGCGGAACGAGAGATTTGATCGTGGATGTGAAACCGAAAAATCTGCAGCAGCTGTGTGACGCTGTCATGTCAATATGGAGCAAAATCTCTCAGGAATGTTTCCAGCACCTTTTTGAATCTGTGCCATAAAGAATTAAAGCAGCTCTGGAGGCAATAAAGGCGCCCAATCCTGCACCAGAAATGCGTACCTAACAAAGTGTCTGGTGAGTGCATTCATGTGCTTTCTGCAGAATTTCATCCAAAATGTTTTCTCTCAGCTGAAAAAAATTTGCGGTGCGCTTGGATCGCATTCACAGAAAAAGAAAAATGCAGCTTCTGACTAATTACATAACGTGCCCTGGAGCAGGCTGTGTTCAGCATAGGTTACCATCGCAGTCAAGCCGGTTAAAAGAAAGCCACCTTTGTGACAGTAACTCACTAACACATTAATGCCGCTTCATACACACTTTTGAGACCAGAGGAAAGGCGTGTATGTTTGTGCGATCTCGCCCCATTACAACTGTAGGTTCCACTTTTTTAAAGCACCCTGATGAGCGTGTACATCTCACAGGCAGCCATGTGATATTTTCTGTGGGGTTTTGATGTCAGATCTGTTTACTAAAGCCAGACTTGACACGTTAGTTATAGAACTGCCACTTGGCAATCTACAGAAGAAGCAAAGCGAGGCATTTGATTGGACGAATGCCCGGGGCTAAGTTTGGATGAGAGGACGCTGGGTAGGGATGAACGTGTCGAGCAAAGGAACCAGCACTGGCAGAGGGCTGTGAGTGGCCTCACGATTGGCAGAAGGGAGCGATTCGCCGCCAGAGGTTAGATAACACCGTGATCATTTGTTCTTGTGCAAACACATACAGCGGACTGGTTTGAGGGAGTGAAACCACGGAGGCTTTAAAATCTCCACCTCTCAACACGATACAGTGACAGGGCTGGGCTAACTTGAACTGAACTTTTGTTTTGACTGATGTGCTCCAAATAGAAAAATCACTTGCCACTTTCTTTCTGACAACACGGCGTGCACCAATCAGGAACTGACCTTTACTAGGATTCCCCTAAAGGCCGTGCACTGTGGGGGAAAAAAAACACAAAAAAACAGGAACCAAGAGAACCACAAAACACTCCAAACCGCTTCCGTCCCCATAATGAAGACAGTAGATGAAGAAGCGTATCTGTCAGTGACAGGAAGTAATATCAGCTCGAACGAGGCTGCTTTAGATAAGCCTCATTTCGGCAGCGTTTGTGCGCCTGTGCTCGGTCAAAAGCCATCTGATGCTCGAGAACAAGTTACATAATGCATTTGCTTAGCTTGCCAGAAAGGTTTACATAGTCCGCTGTTTGCATAGCATGCACATCTAGTTTGCTGTTTGGTTATTTAAAGGAACCCCAAAAAACTTGACTTTTACATGGAGAGAAAGAAGCAAAACACGAGCCGCAGTTTAGCTGGAATTCTTTGTTTTACAGGAATGTCGGAACTGACAGCAGCACCGTTTCACTGTCTGTGATGTCAGTTTTCTTTCCCTCTATAAGTACTACTGGCCTAATTCTGTCCCCTGCATAAACTAAAAGATACTTCCAAGATAAAACAAAAGAGACAACAAAAGAAGAAATTAAAAAAAGCTGTCATTCACACGCAGGGTTTAAGCTGTCCCACCTGCCGAGATATCCAGAAATGTGACAGCGCAGGCCTTTCCTTCTCCATTTCTGAGTACGTTTGGGGATAGTTGTTAGCACTACAATGAGAAACGGGGAAGTGGCCGTCGGTGACCCCCTGAGCGTTCCAGGGGGACGCTTGCTAAAAAAAAAAAATTAAAATTAAAAACAGCCGGGACAAGCGGTCCCGAAAGATGACAAAATTGGAAAGCTCTGGGTTATTTTTAACCTATCAGGCTCCCGGCTGTCAGGATGTAAACGCTCAACAATGGCAGAGGTCTCCCTTGCTCAAACACACGCGGATGTTAAGCACACACACACACAGATGAGCAGGAAAGCGGCTGCACGGTAATTTGCTTTGCTATAACTCACAAAATGTGTGCAGGCTGTCACAGTGGGGTGGGGGGGTTCTTCAAAAGAACTTGATAGCTAAAGCATTTATCTGTCAGCTGCTCGCTTTAAAGTGATTTCTAGCACCTATTTTTTTTTTTCTGCTCACTATATGCATGACATTAATAGGGTGTTGTTTCATGTTGACAAAAAAAACATGTGAAGTCAGTGGCGGGAGAAGCAGACAGAGAGGAGTGTGTGTTTGTGATGTTCGATGTGTTTGCTGTGGGAGCGGTGGGGTTAGGGGGGGTACTTCCTTGAACTCGATCCCTGTGACATTTGGCCTTTTGTGTTTAAACACTCGAATCAATGCGGCCGACCTCATCCCGCTGAATTCTGGGTGTGTGGTCTGTTCAAATGTTAGAAAAACAAGTCTCCTACAGGAAAAATAAAAACATTTTCTCGTGTAGCTTTATTCACTGATCTTTAAGCCCCTGTAATGTTTTGATGTGCTAATATGAGAGATTTGACAAGCCTTTCTGTTCTCCTATGCTTGTATTCGCCTCAGATCAGTGCCGAAGCAGGAGTTTGTTCTCTATTAATGCACACGATCCATCAAGATTGCTACTTTTATAACCTACTGAGCATTGTGTGAATAGCAATAGCTTAAAAAAAGCTGTTTTCACTCTGATTATATCAGAGTGAAAAAGGTCCAGGCGTTGTCTGAAATCACCCTCACTGCAGAAAATTTCATGTGTAAGAAGTTTTCCCCATACTGGAAACCCAGGTGGAGTCTACAGGAGGCAGGACACACGGCCTGCTCAGAATCTATTCTCAAAACTGGCTCGATCAGACATAAAGTCTGATTAACGTCTGTTCAGTGCCTGATCTGTCCAGTTCAGACCACCTTGCATCCTCACATGCAGTTCCAAATAATGCCTCAGCTATAATGGCTATCAGTATTACTCATCTGTCCCATTGACCTCTATGGTTGCACAAAAAAAAAATATGAGTCACAGCGCTGCACCGCTTGATTTGAGTCAATCCCACATACATCTTTGTGCAGCTGTCATATTGTGCTTGATTCCACAGCCTAAAATAGTCGCCCACAAATCCACTGTTTAAGCAGCGTTTGCCAAAAAAATGAAGCGCCTGGCTGTCTTAAGATATTACTTAGCTCTAAATACACACATTTGTTTTCGCTGAAGATGTGGATCTTTTAAAATGGCTGGCAGAGAGCTGCAGATTTCTTGACAAATAAATAAGGACGAGAGGCTGATGTAAAGAAGGGGAACTGATAGAGAGCGTCTGCTTATACATGGACCAGACTGCACATCACAACACGGCCCTTTAAGCCCTTTACATGACGATTACACTGAAAACATGTGAAATAAATAATAATCAATATTTAGTTCTTATACTCATCTCTGCAGACAGGCTTTGGTTCAGTTACACAGAACTGGGCTCAGAGCACCAGCGGTGCGTCACATCAGCACCTCGTAGCCCAGAGTGAGATCTCCACCTGAGAGACAGGTCAAACCCGGTCTTGGATGAGGAAGCCAAGGTTCAGTGTAAGAGTATCTGGGAGCTGGTTGGGTGTGGGCAGAGGCAGCAGGGAATTAAGATAGCAGGATGTGATGGGCCTGACATTTGACTCTGGGGAGCCAAAGGGGGGCTGAAGCGGCCTCTTCTTTCCCACAAACTGCTTGAGATTTCTCGCCGTCCTCAGCCACGTCCTGCGCTCACACACTGACGTCTCCCTTTCTCTCTGGAGTACAGACACACACCTCGGCCAACGCTTATTCAAGCAGACAGCGATGTGTCTGAATGGCGCAATCAAGTAACGGGGAAGGAGGCTTGAGAGCAAACATGGCGCATGCTAAAGCGGACGAGAGCGAGCTCACTTGGGCGCCTCTTCACGTCGCAGCCTCCTGTCATCTCAGATACTCAGATGACAAAGGCTGAGGAGACTCTAACAAACCTAACTGAGACACATTTAGTTAAAATGTTTGCCTAAACTGCGCCTTACTGCGAGGCCAACACTTTGCATAGCATGCAGCTGCTAGGGGTGAATGATAAGTCATAGAATATGACTCCCTAAACAACTACAGCAGATACTTCTGTGATAATAACCTGGTAAATTCTGAATTAATTCTGCATAATCCATCATATAAAATGTAATCGAATGAAAAAGTCTCTTTTTAAAAATTGTTTTATTAGTTTTAATCTTTTAACTTTATGCACATTGCATCTAGCAAAAATTAAATAAAATCAAAGACTCAGCGGCACTGAGTCCTGTATCTCTTAAATCTATTTTCACCTGTTTAGCAGGAGTGGAGCAGGCGGAGGTTTACCCGGTGCCGCAGCGGTCATGTCAGTGGGAGGATCCGGAGGTTTCTCTGTGAATTTCACCTTCCCGTGGCAGCGTACTCTGTATTTGCTCAGAGGTTTAGGGGGGTTTTTTCGCTGTAAAAAGAAGTTTTCTTCACACGCAGTGTACAGTGGACGTTAATGGTTTTGTCAGTTTTCACGGAATCAAACTCAAAGTAATGTGAGTACTTCCACGCTTTAAACGCTGCACGGTCATACTCTCTCTCGCACTCTATATATTATCCATTGTTGATCTGCACACGTCTGTTACAACGAACGTCACACGCGCTTACGTCATTGTCATGAGACACTCTCGCAAACAAAATCACGGTTTAGTGACGCAGTAACGCAGCCTGCTTACGGGAAAGTAACAGTAATCCAATTACTTTTTTTGCAATAGTAATCCCTTACTTTACTCGTAACTTGAAAAAGTAATCAGATTACAGTAACGCGTTACTTGTAACGTGTTACTGCCCATCTCTGTTGGTGAGCCAAGTTGAAAAATGTAAAATGTAAATAATATACACTCTTGCAAGACATAGAAATAAGTACAAATTCCAATGCAGTAACTTTGATAATAATCTATCCACCGTGTCACCACCGGGTCTGCCCTGGGATCTTCTCCCGCTAGGACATGCCCGAAGTGTCTCACCTAAGGTGCATCAAGAGGAGGCACCCTAGTTGGATGCCCGAACAACCACAACTGCCTCCATTTGATTCAGAGGAGCAGCGGCTTTACTCTGAGCCCTGATGTAACAAAACCGTAACAAAGAAAAAAGTATCAACAAAGAAGACAATGGCTCACACTCAGGGTTCAAAATCCCTGCTTTCCCCTACACATTAACACTGCTAAAAGTTTCTAAATATTTCAAGCTTAAAAGAAAAGGGCTTTAAACAATGCAGTCCTACATTACCATTTTATGAGTTTTTTTGGTTGGCTCTATAAAAAATTAATCAACACATCAGCATATACATGCAAAAAAATTTGCCTACATGATTAACTATTTTTTCTAGATAAAAAAAACATTTAAAAGACAACCAAAAGAACTGGGATGGCCTGAATGAAATGCAAAGAGCAACCCAATTCCTACTGCCTAATATAGCTCTCTCCTATATCTTATCTATTACGTTATAACCTGTCACTATCAGATACAGTACACTGCCTTGCCAAACAAAAGTCACCACCTGCATTTAACTAAGCAAATAAGTGCCTCCGAGGATGAAGTGATACATTCATTATGTCTAGTGTCTACTTTAAAAGCCAGTGGGGGCAGTGTTGTAATCGGGGGATACTTCAGTTGGTCAGGTGCATGTTCAGCAATGTTACGTGCCCAGGTAAAATTAGTCTGCCGACTACCAGAATATATTAAATGGCCAAGTTTTGCCATCAATATTTTTCTCTTCCCTGGTGCACAGGCACATTCTGAGACAACCATGCCGGGATTCACTAGGCTCAAACTGTGGAAGAGCAGGTCAAGAAGCAGTAGGCATCGTTTTCATGGATGGACAGACCACAACATCCAGACTTTAACCCCACTGAGAATCTTTGGGATGTGCTGGAATCCAACTCTCCCATTGTCAGTACAAAAAAAAAAAAAAAAAAAAAAAAAAAAAAAAAAAAAAAAAAAAAAAACAAAAAAAAGA